>WNWK01011108.1:57500-66353 GCA_009830355.1 Cherax destructor | reverse complement strand
TTATTTGGTTGATGTGCGCCTCAGGAGATGTGTCTGGTGTTATACTCACCCCAAGATCTTTTCCTTGATTGAGGTTTGCAGTCTCTGGCCCCTAGGCTGTACTCCGTCTGCGGTCTTCTTTGCCCTTCCCCAATCTTCATGACTTTGCACTTGGTGGGGTTGAACTCCAGGAGCCAGTTGCTGGACCAGGCTTGCAGGCTGTCCAGATCCCTTTGTAGTTCTGCCTGGTCCTCGTCCGATTGAATTCTTCTCATCAACTTCACATCATCTGCAAACAGGGACACTTCGGAGTCTATTCCTTCCGTCATGTCGTTCACAAATACCAGAAACAGCACTGGTCCCAGGACTGACCCCTGTGGAACCCCGCTCGTCACCGGCGCCCACTCTGACACCTCGCCACGTACCATGACTCGCTGCTGTCTCCTGACAGGTATTCCCTGATCCAATGTAGTGCCTTCCCTGTTACCCCTGCCTGGTCCTCCAGCTTCTGCACTAATCTCTTGTGTGGAACTGTGTCAAACGCCTTCTTACAATCCAAGAATATGCAATCTACCCACCCCTCTCTCTCTTGCCTTATCGCTGTCACCCTGTCGTAGAACTCCAGTAGGTTTGTGACACAGGATTTCCGTCCCTGAAACCGTGTTGGCCGTCGTTGATAAGCTCTTTCCTTTCTGTGTGTGTGTGTGTGTGTGTGTGTGTGTGTTTATATATATATATATATATATATATATATATATATATATATATATATATATATATATATATATATATATATGTCGTGCCGATTAGGTAAAACTGGTCAATTAGCAAGAACTCATCTAAAATTAAGTCCTTTCTAAAATTTTCTCTTATACGTTTAAAGATATATTTTTTCATTTATGTTGATGTAAGAATTTATAATTTTGTATCAAGAGAAACTTTGAAAACCTACCTAACCTTATTACAACAAGCGCAATTTAATTTAGCTTAACCCAACTAAATATATTTTAGATTCGATAATATTAATTTAATAATAAACAAACTCAATGAAATATATTTTTTCGTTATGTTCAGAATGATTTTGGCGAAATTATTGCATACACAAATTTTCACTTGTCTTATATGGCAAGGTGAGCGTTGCTATTTAAGCCAAAATCGCAAGTTTTACCTAATCGGCACGACATATATATATATATATATATATATATATATATATATATATATATATATATATATATATATATATATATATATATATATATATATATATATATATATATATATATATATATATATATATATAATATATATATATATATATATATATATATATATATATATATATATATATATATATATATATATATATATATATATATATATATATATATATATATATATGTATATATTAATGAAATCACGAAACTGACTGATTTTGAATCATTAACAGAAGTGCTACTGGCCTGGTGGTTAAAGCTCTCGCTTCACACGGCGAGGGTCTGGGTTCGATTCCCAGCCAGGGTAGAAACATTGGGCGTGTTTCTTTACACCGGTACCTGGGTGTTAGTGGACTGGTGTGCGTCGCATCCTGGGACAAAACTGACCTAATTTGCGGGAAATGCTCAGCATAACAAGTGTCTTTCTATATAGTAGTATGTCATTGATGTCAGCTATGGTGTGTATACCTTGTACATGTACTTGTAGAAATAAAGATATTATTATTATTATTATTATTATTATTATTATTATTATCGTGCATTGCTATGCCCAGCTCTGTGAGAACGGGACATAGTACGTATCCCTCTATCCACTGCAACAAAATAATGGACCAAATTTCTTACCACCACAAGGACACCTCACCACACTTCATCACACCTCACCATACATCACCACGCCTCACAACAACTCATCACACCTCACCATACATCACCACGCCTCACCACATTTCATCACACCTCACCATACATCACCACACCTCACCACAACTCATCACACCTCACTATACATCAACACGCCTCACCACAACTCATCACACCTCACCATATATCACCACGCCTCACCACAACTCATCACACCTCACCATACATCACCACGCCTCACCACAACTCATCACACCTCACCATACATCACCACGCCTCACCACAACTCATCACACCTCACCACAACTCATCATCACACCTTACCATACATCACCACGCCTCACCACAACTCATTACACCTCACCATACATCACCACACCTCACCATACATCACCACGCCTCACCACAACTCATCACACCTTACTATACATCACCACACCTCACCACACCTCACGACATATCACCACGCCTCACACATCACACCTCACCATACTTCACCACGCCTCACCACAACTCATCACACCTCACCATATATCACCGCACCTCACCATACATCACCACACCTCACGACACATCACGCCTCACACATCCCACCTCACTATACATCACCACGCCTCACCACAACTCATCACACCTTACTATACATCACCACACCTCACCATACATCACCACACCTCACGACACATCACCACGCCTCACACATCACACCTCACCATACATCACCACGCCTCACCACAACTCATCACACTTCACCATACATCACCACACCTCACGACACATCACGCCTCACACATCTCACCTCACGATACATCACCACGCCTCACCACAACTCATCACACCTCACGACACATCACGCCTCACACATCACACCTCACCATACATTACCACGCCTCACCACAACTCATCACACCTCACGACACATCACCACGCCTCACCACAACTCATCACACCTCACGACACATCACCACGCCTCACACATCACACCTCACGACACATCACCACGCCTCACACATCACACCTCACGACACATCACACCTCACGACACATCACCACGCCTCACCACAACTCATCACACCTCACGACACATCACCACGCCTCACACATCACACCTCACCACTCATATCCCATGAAAGGAAATATAACACATCACTCACTTCCGGTCCTCGTCAAGTCCTCCCAAAAAATCTTTCCTGGTCACAGTTGAGTGGATGAAAATCTGTTATTTTCCCAGTGTTGTGACGACCAGTAAATATATGCCATCATTACTGAAGGAGCCGCCACCAGCACCCGCTGGACACGGTGACACAGAGTGAGATAGAGGCTGAGGGAGAAAGAGAGAGACATAGAGAGAGAAGGCGAGAGAGAAACGTAAATATAAACTTGTAAATCTTGGTTTCGCCAACACTGCTCTTTCTTAGCCACTTGTTGCCCTGGTTGCAAACTTTTGGCATATGCAATGAATCAGGTGTTGCAACAGGGGTCAGCATGTGTTGCAACAGAGGTTAACAGGTGTTTCCAACAGGGGTCAGCATGTGTTGCAACACAGGTCAACAGGTGTTGCAACATAGGTCAGCAAGTGTTGCAACAGAGGTTAACTGATGTTGCAACAGAGGTTAACTGATGTTGCAACAGAGGTTAACAGGTGTTGCTTAAGATTTTAACAGGTGTTGCAACAGAGGTCAGCAGGTGTTGCAACAGAGGTTAACAGGTGTTGCAACAGAGATCAGCAGGTGTTGCAACACCACATAACGAACTCATCAACACAGTCATTATTCCTTTCGTCTTCACCATATTTATCATCATCATTATCACCCCATATCATCAACACGTAGCCCCACATCATCAACACGTAGCCCCATATCATCAACACGTAGCCCCACATCATCAACACGTAGCCGCACATCATCAACACATAGCCCCACATCATCAACACGTAGCCCCATATCAACACTTAGCCCCATATCATCAACATGTAGCCCCATATCAACACTTAGCCCCATATCATCAATACATAGCCCCCATATCAACACGTAGCCCCATATCAACACGTAGCCCCATATCAACACGTAGCCCCATATCAACACTTAGCCCCATATCATCAATACATAGCCCCCATATCAACACGTAGCCCCATATCAACACTTAGCCCCATATCATCAATACATAGCCCCCATATCAACACGTAGCCCCATATCATCAATACATAGCCCCATATCAACACGTAGCCCCATATCATCTCCACGTAGCCCCATATAATGACATCCTCTTCCCATTTCTTTTCAGTGTTGTCTTCCCATTCCTGCTCGTCCCCATTTCCCACAAGATATATTCAGAATCTCATTACGTAAGTATTGTGTGTTGTTTCTCCCCAGTGTGATGAAAACCATGGTTATCTTGGCTCAGTCTAGGGTTATCTTGGTTCAGTCAAGGGTTATCTTGGTTCAGTCAAGGGTTATCTTGGTTCAGTCAAGGGTTATCTTGGTTCAGTCAAGAGTTATTTTGGTACAGTCAAGGGTTATCTTGGTTCAGTCAAGGGTTATCTTGGTTCAGTCAAGGGTTATCTTGGTTCAGTCAAGAGTTATTTTGGTTCATTCAAGGGTTATCTTGGTTCAGTCAAGGGTTATCTTGGTTCAGTCAAGAGTTATTTTGGTTCAGTCAAGGGTTATCTTGGTTCAGTCAAAGGTTATCTTGGTTCAGTCAAGAGTTATTTTGGTTCAGTCAAGGGTTATCTTGATTCAGTCAAGGGTTATCTTGGTTCAGTCAAGGGTTATCTTGATTCAGTCAAGAGTTATTTTGGTTCAGTCAAGGGTTATCTTGGTTCAGTCAAGGATTATCTTGGTTCAGTCAAGGGTTATCTTGGTTCAGTTAAGAGTTATTTTGGTTCAGTCAAGGGTTATCTTGGTTCAGTCAAGGGTTATCTTAGTTAAGTGAAGAGTTATCTTGGTTCAGTCAAGATACACACACACACACACACACATATATATATATGGGTGGACTTTGTGTGGGGGAGGTAATTTGAGTTGGTGGGTGGGTGTTGGTTCCTGTGGTGTGAGGGTGACAGGGGTGGTGGGTGGTGGATTTTGGGAGGTGGGCGTGGCGTGGGTGACGGAGGGCCCACTGTATAACCTCCAGTGAAGATAGGTGTAGAGGAGGGGGTGATAGAGGCGGTTATGGAGAGAGAGAGAGAGATAGATAGATAGATAGCAGAGGACTTGGAAGACCACACCTAGACTGTAATGAGAACAGATGTCTACTGCTATCTAGGTGGGAGAATCTAGTAGACAGGAAAATACATAATCAATATATTTTTATTGCCATCACAAATTTACGAATAATGACCTGCTATAAAAGTCTACAATTCTTCATCACGAAAATCTAAATGTTTCAAAAGTAATAAGTATACTGAAAATGGTTTAAAAAATCTATGGACTCCTCCCATCATGTTTTACTTATGTCCTGACTCAGTCTCTCACCTCAGGTACACTGGGCACAGGATCCTTGGTTTACATTTGCTCTGGATTTCGTCGAATTTGGTTTTCGACGACTTTTTTTCATCAAAATATTGTCCCAGTTTTTGTTCGTTACATTGGTTTTCGTCCATAAGTCAGAGCAAAAGTAAGGAGATGACACTTTATGTCACTTACCTTGTCTTGAAAAGTCTGCGGAGATGGCACACCTTGTGTCACTTACCTTGTCTTGAGAAGTCTACGGTGGTGGCACACCTTGTGTCGTTCTTATGAAGTCCACTGGTTCCTTCCAGTTCCTTCCATCGACTACGGTTAATTAAGTTAGCCAGGCCCTGACACCACTCTTCTTAGTGCACCAATTAACCGTGGTAACACATCTTGGCACTGGCGTCTTAACCAGGGTAAAAATTGAAATTGTGTGTCACTGGTTGGGAGAGAGGCACTTGTCTGAAGCCTTGACATTTGATGTTACTTGGGTGTACCTCGTACAAGGAGTGTGTTGCCGATATATGTAACACTGTATTCATCACTAATGTAACAAATGTTGATATTTGTAATGTCTTTTGTTGATAGATTCAATATTGTGATACTGATAACTGTAATATTGATTTGGATAGATGCATCATATATATATATATATATATATATATATATATATATATATATATATATATATATATATATATATATATTTAGTTGGTCGTTTTAAATGTTTTGACGGGCGTAATAAATCCTTCATTAAAAATTATTATAGGTCATTGAGCTAGCTTACAAATGTATAATCGAGGTATAATTTATATTAATGTGTGTATGATGTATGGAAATTGTAATACATAATGTTTATCAGAGGGAGAAGCAGCATTATTGTTGCTGATTGTTGGGTAAATACGTAGGAATTTATTCTCTCTCTCTCTCTCTCTCTCTCTCTCTCTCTCTCTCTCTCTCTCTCTCTCTCTTACACGTGTTTGACAAGGTTGTGGTGAGGATTCCTAGCTTTATTTACATGCTAAGAGCTGTTACCTACATCAGCTCATTTGAAAGCCTTATTTTCCCTTAAGGAAAATCAGTTTTATCGTCTAGAATTTTTTATAATGGAGCTTTCTAGGTACCAGAGTATTTGGGAAAGGTGTGGAAAAGGTGTGGTTGTAAGAAGGGGGTGGAACTGACCATATGTTTGTGTGTGTTTGTGGAAGGGGTCAGTGAAACGTGTGGGGGAACTGTGTGAGGGGCTAGGAAGTGTATGAGGGTGATAATACGGAGGTGGGAGGGATACAGAAATAGCTGTAAAAATGTATTTCCACAAGGGGGCCAAACTCGTGTGGACCATTCAACTCTGGGGCGCACTGGAGGTTCGACCCTCCGTTCTGTAAGCATCCCTCGCTCCCTGGTCTTTCAAGAGGCTGGTCAGGGAGCACAACAGTCTGGACTTGTCTTGAAAGAAAGTGAAAGGAGAGAGGAGAGTGCAAGGGGTATAAAGAGTGCTTCATGTGTTTGTGTGAGTGAAAGAGGCAGTCTGAGTGGACGTATTTACAAGGCTTGGAGTAGTATGGGAGGTAACACCGTTGTGGAAAGGTAGGAAGGGTGACATTGATACCAGGCAACCGTAGAAGTGTATAAATAATGTTGAGATGGTCAGTACCTCAGCCTGGGAAGAAAAAGCGGATGGAATAGTGAATAATAGTGAAAGAAAACATTGTGAAATGAGAAAGAGAAAATACCGTGGAAGACAAATAGTAAAAACCTTGGAGGTCCACACTGAGGCTATCTACTGAGAGAAACTGTCTACTTCTATCTCGATTAAGAGTTACCATGTATTATCCAGGTGTGTGACTCAAGAATAGAGCGAGAAAGAGAGAGAGAGAGAGAGAGAGAGAGAGAGAGAGAGAGAGAGAGAGAGAGAGAGAGAGAGAGAGAGAGAGAGAGAGAGAGAGAGAGAGGCAGAGAGTTGAAATATCATTCCATGGGGACAATATCCACCAATAATATTTGTCTTCTAAACAAGGCACACACAAGGCAGAGAATTTTTACCCTTCGCTGCACCTCACTGGAAATTTTATGACCCCAAAACAGAACACAAAATCTTAACCGGTTTTCCCTGAATTCCTTCATAAATGTAACCCTGCTCACTCTCCAACAGCACCTCCAATCATAAAAACAACTTGCCTCCACTAACTCCTGTCTAAAGCACTCACATAAGCCTGTTGGATGTCCAAGCCCATTGTATACAAAACTTCCTTTACACGTTTCTACAGCAGTAATTACCCCAGTACGACCTATGCTACCCAGTACGACCTCAATAAGTCTTGCTGTACCCAAATACGACCTCAATGAGTCTTCCTGTACCCAAATAATACCTCAGTGAGATTTGTTATACCCAAATACGACCTCAGTGAGTCTTGATATACCCAGTTACGACCTCAGTGAGTCTTGCTATATCCAAATACGACCTCAGTGACTCTTGCTACACCCAAATACGACCTCAGTGAGTCTTGCTGTACCCAAATACGACCTCAGTGAGACTTGCTATATCCAAATACGACCTCAGTGAGACTTGCTATACCCAAATACGACCTCAGTAAGACTTGCTATACCCAAATACGACCTCAGTGAGACTTGCTATACCCAAATACGACCTCAGTAAGACTTCCTATACCCAAATACGACCTCAGTGGGACTTGCTATACCCAAATACGACCTCAGTGAGACTTCCTATACCCAAATACGACCTCAGTGAGACTTGCTATACCCAAATACGACCTCAGTACGACTTGATATACCCAAATACGACCTCAGTGAGACTTGCTATACCCAAATACGACCTCAGTGAGTCTTGCTATACCCAGTTACGACCTCAGTGAGTCTTTCCATACCCAGTTACGACCTCAGTGAGTCTTGCTATACCCAGTTACGACCTCAGTGAGTCTTGCTATACCCAGTTACGACCTCAGTGAGTCTTGCTATACCCAGTTACGACCTCAGTGAGTCTTGCTATACCCAGTTACGACCTCAGTGAGTCTTGCTATACCCAGTTACGACCTCAGTGAGTCTTGCTATACCCAGTTACGACCTCAGTGAGTCTTGCTATACCCAGTTACGACCTCAGTGAGTCTTTCCATACCCAGTTACGACCTCAGTGAGTCTTGCTATACCCAGTTACGACCTCAGTGAGTCTTGCTATACCCAGTTACGACCTCAGTGAGTCTTGCTATACCCAGTTACGACCTCAGTGAGTCTTGCTATACCCAGTTACGACCTCAGTGAGTCTTGCTATACCCAGTTACGACCTCAGTGAGTCTTGCTATACCAGTTACGACCTCAGTGAGTCTTGCTATACCCAGTTACGACCTCAGTGAGTCTTCCATACCCAGTTACGACCTCAGTGAGTCTTGCTATACCCAGTTACAACCTCAGTGAGTCTTGCTATACCCAGTTACGACCTCAGTGAGTCTTGCTATACCCAGTTACGACCTCAGTGAGTCTTGCTATACCCAGTTACGACCTCAGTGAGTCTTGCTATACCCAGTTACGACCTCAGTGAGTCTTGCTAT
>WNWK01011108.1:17500-52500 GCA_009830355.1 Cherax destructor | reverse complement strand
ATTTTTTAGAAGACGAAGATGAAAAAGAGATGAAAGGGGACGGAAAAGGGGAGACGGAAGAGAGAGAGAAGGAAGAGAGGAAGAAAGGAAAAAAGGAAAAAACGGAAGACGAAAGGTTAGAAGAGAGAGACAACGGAAGACGAGATAATTTTGAAGACGATGATATTTTTAAAGAAGACGATGATGGTTATGAAGACGAGGATGATGAAGGAAGACGAGGAGGAAAACAGAAGACGAGGAGGACAATGAAGACGAGGATATTAAGGGACGAGAGGAACAGAAGCCCGATGTTTTGAAGGGAAGACGGGGAAAATGACAGGAAGACGAGGAGGACAGGAAGATTTTTTTATTGATGAAGACGATGACGCATGAACTGAATTTTTTGCAGAAAACGATTTTTAACTTTGAAGACGATGATTTTGCTGAAAGACGATGAGATACACAAAAGACGATGATATTGTTTAAAAAGACGATGATGACGTTATGAAGACGATTTTTATTGCACGACGAGGATGAAATTATGAAGACAAATATTTCATGAAGACGAGGATTTTGCATGAAGACGAGGATAAAGGAAGAGGGAGGAGGAGGAATAAGCGAGGAGGAGAAGCCAGGAAGACGATGATATTTTATGAAGACGATGATGAAGGGGAAACGATGATGATGACATGGAAGACGATATGATTTTATGAAACATTTTTTATTTTTATGAAGACGATGATGAAGGAAGACGATGATGAAAAAACATGAGACATAGGGACGATAGATATTGGCGAAGACGATGATGAAAATGAAGACGATGATTTTTGAAGGAAACGAAAATGATATATAAAAGACGATATGAGCTTAAACACAAAACAATCGACGAAATTTATTTGGCGAAGACCTTTGAATTATAGGAAACGTGATATATCCCAAGATATACGATTTTTGATCTTATATTTCGACATAATTAGCAAAAATCGATGATGTAAAACATTAGTGTATGAAACATGATGAGTTGGTACGATTTTCCCGTTTTTCGATTATTGAGCGCCAGAAACATCGAGAGCACGGAAGCATGATGATGACGGCGGTGATACGGCGTAATGATTTTTCGAACAGTTATCGCTACAAGACGATATATTTGCCAATATTTGAATGACATAAGCGTTATCAAAGATATGTGTTAAACAATATTGTCGGGGGGTCTTTTACAAATTTTATGAGCAAAAAGAGAGAAAAAAATATGATGGTTTGAACACGACTGATACGCGGGCGGGTTTAATGATGATTGTGACAAAGTTTATGAGTACGACGATGAGCGCGGAAACATTTGAGAGTTATAAGACGATAATTTATTGTTATGAAGACGATGATGATGTTCGAAAGACGATGATGATGACAGGGAAGACGATGAATATTGATGAAACGATTTTTACGATGAAGACATTTTTTTATTACAAAGACGATATATTGCTATGAAAGACGATGATATGCATGGAAGACGATGATATGAAGACGATGACAAAACAGGAAGACGAGATGATCGGGAAGACGATGATATTATGAAGACGATATATTGCTAAGGAAGACGATGATGATTTCGGAAGACATTTATTAATGAGAAGACGAATTGCAAGGAAGACGATGATGACAATATGAACAATGATGATTTTTAGTGAAGACGATGATTTTTAATGAAATATGATGACTTTGAAAGACGAATTTTATTGCTATGAAGACGATGATGACAATGAAGACGATGATGCATTACATGAAGACGATGATATTCATGAAGACGATGATACGTTGGCGAAGACGATGAAATATTGCTATGAAGACGATGATGATGACAAGGAAGACGATGATATTGTTATGCAAGACGATGATGACTGTTATGAACACGATGATGCAGCAAGGACGACGATGATGAGGCATAGGAAGACGATGATGATTATGAAGACGATGATGATGTTATGAACGATGATGAGCAAGTGAAGACGAGGATGATGACAGGAAGACGAGAAATATTGTTAATGAAGACGGATATTGATGAAGACGAGGAGGACAGGAAGACGAGGAGGACATGAAGAGATGATATGTTATGAAAGATGATGATGACAAAGACGATGATGACAGAAGACGAGGATATTGCTGAAAAGACGATATGATGACATGAAGACGATGATGATGACATGAAGACGATTTTATTCGTTAAGGAAGACGATGATGATTGTTGGAAAGACGATATGATGACAGGAAGACGAAGATACGTTAGGAAGACGATGATATTTATGGAAGACGATGATGACAAGGAAGACGATGATTATTATCCAAATGAGATGAATGAAAGACGATTTTTATTGCTAGGAAGACGATGTTTTGAGGGAAGACGATGATGATGACAGGAAGACGAGGATGACATGGAAGAAGATGATGACAGGAAGACGAGGGTTTTTGCTAAGGAAATCGAGGATGACATGGAACAGATGATGATGATGATGAAGACGATGATTATTGCTCAATGACGAGATTTTTATTAAAGACGATGATGATGACATGAAGACGAGATGACAGGAAGACGATGATGATGACATGAAGACGATGATGATGACATGGAAGACGATGATGATGACAGGGAAGACGATGATGACTATGAAGAGATGATGACTTAAGGAAGACGATGATATTGCCATGGAAGACGATGATGACGTTAGGAAGACGATGATGACTATGGAAGACGATGATATGATGATGAAGACGATGATGATTTATTATGAGACGATGATATTGCTATGAAGACGAGGAGGAGCAAGGAAGACGAGATATTATGAAGACGATGATGCATGAAGACGATAG
Source organism: Cherax destructor (assembly GCA_009830355.1). NCBI lineage: Eukaryota > Metazoa > Arthropoda > Malacostraca > Decapoda > Parastacidae > Cherax > Cherax destructor. Next base: position 49,659 of record WNWK01011108.1, on the reverse strand, counting down.
ATGATTGAAGCATGGAACGTTATAGGAAGCAGGAAGATGAGGAGGAGCAGCAGGAAGATGAGGAGGAGGAGCAGGAAGATGAGGAGGAAGATGAGAAGGAGGAGGAGGAAGATAAAAGAGAGGGGCAGGAGGAGGATAAAGGGGGACAGGGGGAAAAGAGGAGGAGGAACAGGAGGAAGATAAAGATGGGAGGCAGAAAGGAAGGGAATTGGAGAGCGGTAGTCAAAGAGAATGAAGAAGAATAACAAACGAAGGTTAATCAGACGAAAATCAAATGAAGGAAGATTATGGAAATACAAGAAATTAAAGGGGAGTCCATCCTGTCTCTTCCCTTTGCCCTTTCTGCCCCTTAACCCTTTTATGTGCCCTTTGTCCCTTCAAGGTTTGACAACCTTAAAAAGGGTTGATTATTAGAAAGTTCCTATACTATCAATGCATTTTTTGAACTTTGTATGGTGTGGAAGGTCGTTCTAGGGAGCTGTTAGTGAAGGTGAACGAACTGCAGAGAGATGCAACGAGTGGCAAGAGAGAACAAGACGGGAGTAAAAGTAATTGAGGGCAAGAAAATAGAGGAAGGGAGCGAGTAGAGAGAGAGAGAGAGAGAGAGAGAGGAAGTAAAAGTGCCATTATGGAAGGGAAGATAGTAGGGGTGCATTCTTGTGTGACTTGGTCAACCTATTTTCTGTGGAAGCAGCATTCTCTCTCTCTCTCTCTCTCTCTCTCTCTCTCTCTCTCTCTCTCTCTCTCTCTCTCTCTCTCTCTCTCTCACTCTCATTAATCTAAAATAGATCACATAATGACTCTGACATAATTTATTTTCCTCAGGCCACTATAATAATTAATTACTGGGGATATCATTTGTTGTGTCTTGTGTGAAAAGTCTGAGGAAATAATTGTTAAAAATCTAGCACATTTCGTTCTCCTTGTCAGTAAGCTGTCCGGAGTTAGCTTTAAGAGGACCTAGATTTTCTCTAACCTTGGTTCGTACTTGGAAAAGGGCTTCCGGGTTTGTTTTCGAATCTTGGGGAATTTTGATGTCATAGTCCAAACGAGCCTGACCCATGGCCGGGCTCCAAGAGTAGTGAAACTCTCGAAACTCTTCAAAGGTACATTTTTCTTACCCCTTTTTTACCCTCCCTTGTAATGTGAATATATTGATTCAGAAGATAACCCTCACCTCTTTTTATGCGCCTATAATTTTTTAAGTGATGATTGAGCCTCCTCTTCATCCTTCTCCCGTAGCTCGGTTGGTAGCGCACTCAGCTCACATACTGAGGTCCAGGGGTCGATCCCCAGTACGGGTGGAAACATTTGGACGTGTTTCCTTAAGACACCTACTGTCCCTCTTCACCTAGCAGTAAAACAGGTGCCTGGGTGTTAGTGGACTGGTGTGGGTCGCATCCTGGGGACAAAACTGTCCTTGAATTGTACCGATAAAGTCACTGGAGGGCGAAACGTCTACAGTAAACACACCCAGATGTTGTACATGTGTCTAATTCTTCATCTTGTTGGCATTGTATACCATTCGTGTACAATTTACATACTTTTATGCAGTGTTGAATGTAATCGATTTGTGATCAATTGTGGCAGGTTCCTCTGTAATCTCTAGATTATTAAGAAGGGTATCCTTGTTTGCCAGAAATAAATCAAACACATTATTTCCCCTTGTTGGTTCTGTCACAGTTTAAAAAAACAGTCTTTAATTACCTCTAGGAAATCGTTTGACTCTAGAGTCCTAGTCAAGGAATTCCAATCAATTTGACTAAAGTTAAAATCGTGCCTTGAAGCCTTAACAATTTCCTCTCAAAGTCCCTTGGTCCCTATCCAAGTTTGGGGGACGTTATATCACACCTAAAATCAGTTTTTTCACGACCATCTAAAAAGTCTACCCATAAAGAGTATGAGTGTTCCTTCAGTCTTTATACAAGGGTTTATCCAGTAGTTTAAGTGTTCTGTGACATAGTGCCACCTCGCCTCCCTTCCCGTTACTTACATCAACGTGGAAGAACTTAAAACTGAATGTTACATTCTGCAGGCATGTTACGATTCCCTGTATTAAACCGCATCTCAGTTATAGCAAATGCGTCAGTCTTACCAGCACTTGCAAGTAATTTCAACTCGTCCATCTTTGGACTCAAAATTAGGTGTAATGAACAACAGTCACTGAATAAACAGAAGGGTGGACGAGGGGCTCGAACCACGGTCCGTAAATTGACAGTCTGACGCTAGACAGTAGAGCGTCGGACTGTCAATTTACGGACCGTGGTTCAAGCCCCTCGTCCACTCGTCCATCTTGTAATTAGCTCCATGACAGTTTGTGTAATGCAAGTTGATAAATTCTTTAAAGTTTCTTTTTACTGTTCCTCCACTGTCTCCACTACTGTCTTTATTACCTAATGCCACTAAATTTTCAATAATAAACAATAACTCTACCTCATTCTTCCTGCAACTGGTATACCCAACACTCACTGATAATTCATACTGCCCTCTTCTGTTCTGACATATTTCATTGTATTCCCATAAAAACCCATATCTATAACTATTTCTAGTTTAAAGCCCTAATGGCTCCCTCTGCTGAGCTAGATATTGCCTTCACACCAGTCCTAGATAAGTGAACATCATCCCTGGCATATATGTTATTTCTGCCATAGAAGAGGTCCCAGTTGTCTGTAAATGGTACTGCAGTGTCCTTACAGTGTTTGCCCAGCCAGTAGTTAACATCAGTTGCCCTGGACAAACATCCATTTAAAACTCCTTTCCTCGGCAAATTACCACATATCACAGGGCACCCTCCCTTCTTTCCTACTTATGTCTCTCATTGACCTACACCTGCTAATCAGGTCCTCACTCCTATTCTTTCCGACATCATTGCCTCCAGCACTGAGACAGATAATAAGATTACTCTCATTACCTTTCATGATGTCGTCGAGACGGCTAACAATATCCTTCATCCCAGCCCCAGGAAAACACATCCTCTGCCTCCTCTTCCTGTCTCTCAGACAGAACAACCTGTCCGTGAATTTTACCTGGGGATTCCCAACAATAACAACATTCTTGCCTTTACTGGTGCGTTTCAGTGTGTGGTCTAAAGTCACAGTCGTCCCTGGTCGTTGTTACTGTGGTCGTTGTTACGATAGTCGTTGTACATTCGTCCTGGAGCACAGTTGTTAGTGCTTTCCATTTATCTATCATTCCTCCTGATCTTCAGCTTCCTTTACTGCCAATCACTGTCCATCTTCCTTTACTGCCAATCACTGTCCAACTTCCTTTACTGCCAATCACTGTCCAGCTTCCTTTACTGCCAATCACTGTCCAGCTTCCTTTACTGCCAATCACTGTCCAGCTTCCTTTACTGCCAATCACTGTCCAGCTTCCTTTACTGCCAATCACTGTCCATCTTCCTTTACTGTCAATCACTGTCCAGCTTCCTTTACTGCCAGTCACTGTCCAGCTTCCTTTACTGCCAATCACTGTCCAGCTTCCTTTACTGCCAGTCACTGTCCAGCTTCCTTCGTTCTTGTGAGTACTCAACTCTGGAGAATTACTAGGGATCCTCCTGTTTCCCTCTCAGTCAATCGTATCTCTCTTAGCTTCGTCCACCTCCTTCACTGGCTGGTACATCTCTTAGCTTCGTCCACCTCCTTCACTGGCTGGTACATCTCTTAGCTTCGTCCACCTCCTTCACTGGCTGGTACATCTCTTAGCTTCGTCCACCTCCTTCACTGGCTGGTACATCTCTTAGCTTCGTCCACCTCCTTCACTGGCTGGTACATCTCTTAGCTTCGTCCACCTCCTTCACTGGCTGGTACATCTCTTAGCTTCGTCCACCTCCTTCACTGGCTGGTACATCTCTTAGCTTCGTCCACCTCCTTCACTGGCTGGTACATCTCTTAGCTTCGTCCACCTCCTTCACTGGCTGGTACATCTCTTAGCTTCGTCCACCTCCTTCACTGGCTGGTACATCTCTTAGCTTCGTCCACCTCCTTCACTGGCTGGTACATCTCTTAGCTTCGTCCACCTCCTTCACTGGCTGGTACATATCTTAGCTTCGTCCACCTCCTTCACTGGCTGGTACATCTCTTAGCTTCGTCCACCTCCTTCACTGGCTGGTACATCTCTTAGCTTCGTCCACCTCCTTCACTGGCTGGTACATCTCTTAGCTTCGTCCACCTCCTTCACTGGCTGGTACATCTCTTAGCTTCGTCCACCTCCTTCACTGGCTGGTACATCTCTTAGCTTCGTCCACCTCCTTCACTGGCTGGTACATCTCTTAGCTTCGTCCACCTCCTTCACTGGCTGGTACATCTCTTAGCTTCGTCCACCTCCTTCACTGGCTGGTACATCTCTTAGCTTCGTCCATCACCTTCACTGGCTGATACATCTCTTAGCTTCGTCCATCACCTTCACTGGCTGGTACATCTCTTAGCTTCGTCCACCTCCTTCACTGGCTGGTACATCTCTTAGCTTCGTCCACCTCCTTCACTGGCTGGTACATCTCTTAGCTTCGTCCACCTCCTTCACTGGCTGGTACATCTCTTAGCTTCGTCCACCTCCTTCACTGGCTGGTACATCTCTTAGCTTCGTCCACCTCCTTCACTGGCTGGTACATCTCTTAGCTTCGTCCACCTCCTTCACTGGCTGGTACATCTCTTAGCTTCGTCCACCTCCTTCACTGGCTGGTACATCTCTTAGCTTCGTCCATCACCTTCACTGGCTGGTACAGCTTCACCAAACAAGGCATGGTTGGCTCCCTTGAGGAAGAGCTGACTAGACACGCCTTCACACGACATAGGTCACCTCACTACTCAACGTAAGTCAACTCACTACTAACACAGGTCACCTCACTACTGTCTCTCTGACTCGAGGATAGACTAAGAGCCTTGAACTTTCACTCTTTCTTGAGAGACGTAGAATGAAGGGGATATCACTAAGGTATACTAGATTAGAGACAGGGATAGATTAAATACCTAGGATATCTAATCACTAAAGAACTCGAAGTAACGGATTTGAAATAGATTAATTTAGTTTTAGAAATGACTTACTACTGCTGCTGATAATGGTGGCACCATAACATAGCACCATCATATAGCACCATCACATAGCACCATCACATAACACCACACACCACAGTAACCTAGCCCCGTCACATATCACCAGAACACAGTGCCATCACATAGCATCATAACACAGCTCCACGTGTCACTATAACACAGCACCACCACATAGCACCATAACACAGCTCCATCATGAGCTGTGATAGCCTGCAACAGGGATACAATGTTTCATTATTTTCAACGATAGTGCTTCGTGCCCATTACAATAATATAATGACCAAGGCTGTTCCAGATCATTATATCTTCGATGATGCTGATAATGTGAGCACTGGCAATGATAATAAAATTATTATTGTATTACCAACCATAACAACAATAATAATAACACTGAAATTATCGTAATAACACCAATAATATCAGAAATAATTATTCTACTGCTACTATTACTACTACAACCACTACTACTACTACTACTACTACTACTACTACTACTACTACTACTACTACTACTACTACTACTACTACTACTACTACTACTACTATATAATAATAATAATAATAATAATAATAATAATAATAATAATAATTATCCACGAAGACAAATTTGTAATGTACCAAAGAATAGTGGCAGCAAGACTGTTGTATGGGTGTGAAGCATGGAATTTAAACGTTGCAGCGAGGAGGAAGAGACTGAGAACAGTGGAGATGTCGTGTCTGAGGACAATGTGTGAATATTATGCAAAGAATTTTTAGTTTAGGAGCTAGAAGATGTGAGGTTACCAAAGATGTAACCCAGAGGGGTCGAGGAGAGGTTGTTGAGGTTGGTTTGGATGTGTATGGAGAGGATAGATAGAACAGGATGAGTTAAAAGGGTAATTAGAGAAGAAAGAGCAGGATGAGTTAGAGGGGGTATTTAGAGAGGATAGAGCAGAATAGAATGAGTTAGAGGGTATTTAAAGTAAAATTAATTAGTAACAGTAACCTGAGTAACGCGTTACTCTGGTTACTCTCGTTATTCAAGTTACTCTGGCTTGGGGAAGCCAGGGAGAAACAACTTGACCGGAAACACAACTTAAAATCTTGTGCATGGAACTTGGGCTAACTTTGTCGACGGAAATACCATGAAGGAGGAAGAGAGAGAGAGAGATAGAGTGAGAGAGTGAGAGAGAGAGAGGGAATTTCTGGACGAGTTTCTGCAGTGGTTCAACTTGTGGTGATAAAACTAATGAAGGGACTTCTAAACTTATTCCTGGTGGTCATTTACCAGCAGAGATATATAATAATAATTATAATTATAAAAATATCAATCATATAAATAATAATATCAACAACAATAATAATAATATCAATATTATTAATAATATCATTAATAAGAATAGTAATAATAATAATAATAATAATAATAATAATAATAATAATAATGAAACAATCTTTTGGAAGCACTGGATATATGAGAGGTGTATATCTCAGTGTATATACACTGAGAGGTGTATATCTCAGTGTATATACTGAGAGGTGTATATCTCAGTGTATATACACTGAGAGGTGTATATCTCAGTGTATATACACTGAGAGGTGTATATCTCAGTGTATATACACTGAGAGTGTATATCTCAGTGTATATACACTGAGAGGTGTATATCTCAGTGTATATACACTGAGAGGTGTATATCTCAGTATATACACTGAGAGATGTATATTTCAGTGTATATACACTGAGAGGTGTATATCTCAGTGTATATACACTGAGAGGTGTATATCTCAGTATATACACTGAGAGATGTATATTTCAGTGTATATACACTGAGAGGTGTATATCTCAGTGTATATACACTAGAGGTGTATATCTCAGTATATACACTGAGAGATGTATATTTCAGTGTATATACACTGAGAGATGTATATTTCAATGTATATACACTGAGAGGTGTATATCTCAGTGTATATACACTGAGAGGTGTATATATCAGTGTATATACACTGAGAGGTGTATATCTCAGTGTATATACACTGAGAGGTGTATATCTCAGTGTATATACACTGAGAGGTGTATATCTCAGTGTATATACACTGAGAGTGTATATCTCAGTATATACACTGAGAGGTGTATATTTCAGTGTATATACACTGAGAGGTGTATATCTCAGTGTATATACACTGAGAGGTGTATATCTCAGTGTATATACACTGAGAGGTGTATATCTCAGTGTATATACACTGAGAGGTGTATATCTCAGTGTATATACACTGAGAGGTGTATATCTCAGTGTATATACACTGAGAGTGTATATCTCAGTGTATATACACTGAGAGGTGTATATCTCAGTATATACACTGAGAGATGTATATTTCAGTGTATATACACTGAGAGGTGTATATCTCAGTGTATATACACTGAGAGGTGTATATCTCAGTATATACACTGAGAGATGTATATTTCAGTGTATATACACTGAGAGATGTATATTTCAATGTATATACACTGAGAGGTGTATAACTCAGTGTATATACACTGAGAGGTGTATATCTCAGTGTATATACACTGAAAGGTGTATATCTCAGTATATACACTGAGAGGTGTATATTTCAGTGTATATACACTGAGAGGTGTATATCTCAGTGTATATACACTGAGAGGTGTATATCTCAGTGTATATACACTGAGAGGTGTATATCTCAGTGTATATACACTGAGAGGTGTATATCTCAGTGTATATACACTGAGAGGTGTATATCTCAGTGTATATACACTGAGAGGTGTATATCTCAGTATATACACTGAGAGGTGTATATTTCAGTGTATATACACTGAGAGGTGTATATCTCAGTGTATATACACTTAAGAGGTGTATGTCCTGTGTGACCAAAAAAAATCTCAGATTTGTTTCTAGGCTTAATTTTTTTCGTCCTGAGGACTAAATTACTGGGAACGGTTGAAGTTCCCTGACCTGTACTCCCTGGAACGCAGGCGAGAAAGATGCATCATAATATACACTTGGAATTCCTAGAGAGATTGGTCCCGAATCTGCACACTCAAATCACTCCCTACGAAAGCAAAAGACTCGGCAGGAGATGCAACATTCCCCCAATGAAAAGCAGGGGCGCCACGAGTACACTGAGAGACAACACAATAAGTGTCAGGGGCCCAAGACTGCTCACCGAGGGCAATCTTAAGGACACGGATAAAGCAGAGGGATGTCAGGAAGTATTTCTTCAGCCTGAGAGTGATCAGGAAGTGGAAGGACCTTAACATCCCGGAGTGGGGGGGCCCAGTGTCTCGACCCCCTCTAGTAGGAAATAGGTGAGAACACACACAGACAAGAGAGTCACATCTGGACAAATTGTTCCTCCAGCAACAGCGACCTTAACAATTTGTCTCACTCCTCAATAAACGTTACTGCCTCCCTCCCCCTCCCTCCCCCCTTCCCCTCTCCCTCCCCCCTCCCTCACCCTTCACTCCTACCTCTCACCCCTCCCCCTTCTCTTCCCTGCCTCACCCCTTCTACCCCCTCTACTAGGAGAGAGGAGACAGACAATAGCTGAAAATAGGCACACGGAGGATGGTATACGAACAATGGTTGTTTTGGTGGAGAGAGAGAGAGAGTGAGAGAGAGAGAGAGAGAGAGAGAGAGAGAGAGAGAGAGAGAGAGAGAGAGAGTGTCCCTATTCAAGACAGATAGCAGAGGCCTTGTAAGTCCACACTGAGGCTGTCTAGTGAGAGGAGCCATCTACTTCTATCTAGATTGAATGAGAGAGAGAGAGAGAGAGAGAGAGAGAGGGAGAGAACTACCTCACAGGGAAAACTCATCAACTTACTCTTGTCTAGTGATTTTTTTTCCTTCCTGACGTAAACACAGAAAAAACACAGCTCAGTCAACAAATTCCAGATAATCTTTCATCACAGCCTATAAAAAATAATCCAGAAGGGAAACGAGACGCCATCTTGTTTACAAATTCCAAGACGCTGGAAATGTATAAGTAAGGAGATCGAGTCTCCTAGCGCGGTGTTTTGCGATCTTCTTTTGTTTTAAATACTGTGGTGGAGTGTGTTTGGTTCCGGTACTTATAATTTTTTTTTGTAGGGTTGAGTTGTGTTTTGGTGTCGGGAGTTTTGTCGATTTGTAGGTATTGTTGGATTTAGTGTGTGTTAGAGCTGTCTCTATCTCTCGATAGAGAGATAGAGGGAGAAACATCGCTGACAATGTTGAAAATGTTTTGAAAGTTGCTGGTTGGCTAGTTGGTTGAATGATTAGTTGGTTGATTGATTAGTTGGTTGATTGGTTAGTTGCTTAGTTGGTTTAAAGTCTATCTACTACACGAGGGTCATTAAGACTGCATGGTTGGTTAATAGAGTTTAAAGTCTATCTACTACACGAGGGTCATTAAGACTGCATGTCACCTGTTCACCACCAGTCAAGAATACTTAATACCTAAAATACTTATTAATGTAAACTATCAGTGTATATACACTGAGACATATACCTCTCAGTGTATATACACTGAAATTTATACATTTCTGAGCTTATATATATATATATATATATATATATATATATATATATATATATATATATATATATAGGTAGTAGGTTGGTAGACAGCAACCACCCAGGGAGGTACTACCGTCCTGCCAGGTGACTGTGAAACAGAAACCTGAAACTGTTTTACATGATGGTAGGATTGCTGGTGTCTTGTTTCTGTCTCATAAACACGCTGGATAACAGGTATATCTAGCTACTTCTACTTACACTTTAGGTCACACTACACAGGCATGCACATGCATATATATACATACACACATCTAGGTTTTTCTTCTTTTTCTTAATAGCTCTTGTTCTTCTTTATTTCCTCTATTGTCCATGGGGAAGTGGAAAAGAATTCTTCCTCCGTAAGCTATGCGTGTCGTATGAGGCGACTAAAATGCCGGGAGCAATGGGCTAGTAACCCCTTCTCCTGTACACACTTACTAAAAACGAGAAGAAGAAAAACTTTATAAAACTGGGTTGTCTGAATGTGTGTGGATGTAGTGCGGATGATAAGAAAGAGATGATTGCCGATGTTATGAATGAAAAGAAGTTGGATGTCCTGGCCCTAAGTGAAACAAAGCTGAAGGGGGTAGGCGAGTTTCAGTGGGGAGAAATAAATGGGATTAAGTCAGGAGTATCTGAGAGAGTTAGAGCTAAGGAAGGGGTAGCAATAATGTTGAAGGATCAGTTATGGAAGGAAAAGAGGGAATATGAATGTGTAATTTCAAGGATTATGTGGATTAAAATAAGGGTCGGATGCAAAAAGTGGGTCATAATAAGCGTGTATGCACCTGGAGAAGAGAGGAGTGTAGAGGGAGAGAGAGATTTTGGGAGATGTTAAGCGAATGTATAGGAACTTTTGAACCAAATGAGAGAGTAATTGTGGTAGGGGACCTAAATGCTAAAGTGGGAGAAACATGCAGAGAGGTGTAGTAGGTAAGTTTGGGGTGCCAGGTGTAAATGATAATGGGAGCCCTTTGATTGAACTTTGTATAGAAAGGGTTTAGTTATAGGTAATACATATTTTAAGAAAAAGAGGATAAATAAGTATACAAGATATGATGTAGGGCGTAATGACAGTAGTTTGTTGGACTATGTATTGGTAGATAAAAGACTATTGAGAGACTTCAGGATGTACATGTTTATAGAGGGGCTACAGATATATCAGATCACTTTTTAGTTATAGCTACAGTGGGAGTAAAAGGTAGATGGGATACAAGGAAAATAGAATCAGTAAGTAGAGAGAGGTGAAGGTTTATAAACTAAAAGAGGAGGCAGTTAGGGTAAGATATAAACAACTATTGGAGGATAGATGGGCTAGTGAGAGTGTAGGCAATGGGTCGAAGATGTATGGGGTAGATTTAAAAATGTAGTGTTAGAGTGTTCAGCAGAAGTTTGTGGTTACAGGCGAGTGGGTGCGGAGGAAGAGGAGCGATTGGTGGAATGATGATGGAAGAGAGTAGTAAGGGAAAAAGTTAGCATATGAGAGGTTTTACAAAGTAGAAGTGATGCAAGGAGGAAGAGTATATGGAGAGAAAAGAGAGGTTAAGAGAGTGGTGAAGCAATGTAAAAGAGAGCAAATTAGAGAGTGGGTGAGATGTTATCAACAAATTTTGTTGAAAATAAGAAAAGTTTTGGAGTGAGATTAATAAGTTGAGAAGCCTAGAGAACAAATGGATTTGACAGTTAAAAATAGGAGAGGAGAGTTATTAAATGGAGAGTTAGAGGTATCGGGAAGATGGAGGGAATATTTTGAGGAGTTGTTTAATGTTGATGAAGACAGGGGAAACTGTGATTTCTGTGTAGGGCAAGGAGGAATAACATCTTGTAGGAGTGTGGAAGAGCCAGTTGTGAGTGTGGGGAAGTTCGTGAGGCAGTGGGTAGAATGAAAGGGGTAAGGCAGCTGGGATTGATGGGATAAAGATAGAAATGTTAAAAGCAGGTGGGGATATAGTTTTGGAGTGGTTGGTGTTATTATTTAATAAATGTATGGAAGAGGGTAAGGTACCTAGGGACTGGCAGAGAGCGTGTATTGTTCCTTTGTATAAAGGCAAAGGGGACAAAAGAGAGTGCAAAAATTATAGGGGAATAAGTCTGTTGAGTGTACCTGGTAAAGTGTATGGTAGTTATTATTGAAAGAATTAAGAGTAAGACAGAAAGCAGGATAGCAGATGAACAAGGGGGCTTTAGGAAAGGTAGGGGGGTGTAGACCAAGTGTTTACAGTGAAACATATAGGTGAACAGTATTTGGATAAGGGTAAAGAGGTTTTAGTGGCCTTTATGGATTTGGAAAAGGCGTATGATAGGGTGGATAGGGGGGGGGGCAATGTGGCAGATGTTGCAGGTGTATGGAATAGGAGGTAGGTTACTGAAAGCAGTGAAGAGTTTTTATGAGGATAGTGAGGCTCAGGTTAGAGTGTAGGAGGAGGGGACTATTTCCCAGTAAAAGTGGGCCTTAGACAAGGATGTGTGATGTCACCGTGGTTGTTCAATATATTTATAGATGGGGTTGTAAGAGAAGTGAATGCGAGGGTCTTGGCAAGAGGTGTGGGGTTAAAAGATAAAGAAGCAAATACAAAGTGGGAGTTGTCACAGTTGCTTTTTGCTGATGACACTGTGCTTTTGGGAGATTCTGAAGAGAAGTTGCAGAGGTTGGTGGATGAATTTGGTAGGGTGTGTAAAAGAAGAAAATTGAAAGTGAATATAGGAAAGAGTAAGGTGATGAGGATAACAAAAAGATTAGGTGACGAAAGATTGGATATCAGATTGGAGGGAGAGAGTATGGAGGAGGTGAATGTATTCAGATGTTTGGGAGTGGACATGTCAGCAGATGGGTCTATGAAGGATGAGGTGAATCATAGAACTGATGAGGGAAAAGGGTGAGTGGAGCACTTGAGTCTGTGGAGACAAAGAACTTTGTCCAGGGAAGTAAAGAGGGAATGTATGAGAGTATAGTTATACCAACACTCTTATATGGGTGTGAAGCATGGGTGATGAATGTTGCAACGAGGAGAAGGCTGGAGGCAGTGGAGATGTCATGTCTGAGGTCAATGTGTGGTGTGAATATAATGCAGAGAATTCGGAGTTTGGAAATTAGGAGGAGGTGCGGGATTACCAAAACTATTATCCAGAGGGCTGAGGAGGGGTTGTTGAGGTGGTTCGGACATGTAGAGAGAATGGAACGAAATAGAATGACCTCGAGAGTGTATAAATCTGTAGTGGAGGGAAGGCGGGGTAGGGGTCGGCCTAGGAAAGGTTGGAGGGAGGGGGTAAAGGAGATTTTGTGTGCGAGGGGCTTGGACTTCCAGCAAGCATGTGTGAGCGTATTTGATAGGAGTGAATGGAGACAAATGGTTTTTAATACTTGACGTGCTGTTGGAGTGTGAGCAAAGTAACATTTATGAAGGGATTCAGGAAACTGGCAGGCCGGACTTGAGTCCTGGAGATGGGAAGTACAGTGTCTGCACTCTGAAGGAGGGGTGTTAATGTTGCAGTTTATAACTGTAGTGTAAAGCACCCTTCTGGCAAGACAGTGATGGAGTGAATGATGATGAAAGTTTTTCTTTTCGGGCCACCCTGCCTTGGTGGAATCGGCCGATGTGTTAATAAAAAAAATAAATAAATAAATATATATATATATATATATATATATATATATATATATATATATATATATATATATATATATATATATATACTGACTGATACACACCTGTCAGTGCATAACTAATGTAAACATACCTCTGTGTATATACAGAGTTATACACCTCTTGGTATATACACCGGCATTTCAAGTATTAATGTTATACACGGTGTATATAACTATCTTGCTGCAGTTGTATTTTTTGTATAATTTTGTGTGAATTATTCAGTGTGTCTGAAATTGTCCATTAAGTGAGAAGTGAGAGAGAGAGAGAAATAGAGAGGCTAACGTGATAATAACGCTGTTCAGAGGACAAAAATTTCGTTGCCTGAAGATATTTGAAGATATTTAGGTTATTTAGGGGTTAATGAATTGGTAAATGACCGTAGAGTGTTGAAAGTGGCTCCCAGTTTGTGAGATACAGGCTTCCTTCCCTTAGTTCACGTTGAACTTAGCCATAACCAGTGTATATGTAGTGACAGTTTGTATGTAGCGAGTGTTTGTATAAAGATTAGAATTGTATTTTTAAGTGATTTAATATTTAACGAAAGGAGTTGTGTCAATAACTATACCTGATATTGTAACATTTATTATATTTTTTTCGGATAAACAAGAGGTCTTCACGAACAGCCTGCTTAAACAATCCCAGTGCATTTTGCTACATTTGTGGCGAATATTCTCTGCAAAAAACAAAGAAAAAACATAACATATTTTGTAAAATAAGGTTATATTATTTTTTTTTGGAGTGGCGCTTAGAGAACAAGTCTTGGGCTCCCAATGTGGTTTGTAAATCCTGGTAGAATACTTACGACACTGGAAGAATACTTACGACACTGGAAGAATACTTACGAGACTGGAAGAATACTTACGACACTGGAAGAATAGACTTGGGTGTGTCTGTGGTGTGGAGGAGCACAGAAACCACCACGACCATTGTTATTATTGTATGGTGATTGTGAAAGGTGTCAGTCGATACAAGAAAGTCAGGTGGGAATATCGTGAGGTGGAGTCAGCCAGGAGACGTCTGCCACACAGCGAAGACATTCCCATACCAGTGTTCACAACACTGCCCTTCCCTTCTTAGATGTGTTTGGGATGTAACACAGGTGATAGCAGTGGCAGTGAATATGAAGTAAGCAATTTGAGCACTAGAGAAGATCTCCCGTGTGATCTGTATGTGACATCAGTCTGTCAAAGCAAGCTTCTCAACTTTTACCATCCAGAATAAAAGAAAAGAACTCTCTACAACAAGAAGTTTAAATAACATTTTATTGGCCAAGATGAAGAACTTGTATACTGCAATAACATCCTTGGACTTCTTCCAATGGGACTTGAATATCGACCAGGAGACTGGCGGATGTTTACACACAGCACCATTAGCTCCATTAGCACCATTAGCTCCATTAGAAGCTTGAGATGTGTCTGTCGCACACTCATAACCCATATACATATCTTGCAGTTCACTCAACACTGCTGTGCAAATGACCAACATAGAAGGAAATTGTACAAACAACGTTTACACAAACAGTAATTAGTGCATTTAACACTTCTGTTTTGTAAAAACCTCTCATAAGCTACCTTTTTCTCTTTTATCACACCCTTTACTTCTTCATTCCACCACTCACTCCTCTTTCCTCCTGCACCCACCCTCCTATAGCCACAAACTTCTGCCCCACATTCTAATACTGCATTTTTAAAACTATCCCAACTCTCTTCAACCCCCCCACTACTCATACTTGCAAAGAGTGCAAAAGAAGAGCAGATGAAAGAATGGGAGAGGCTCTGTCAAGAAATTTTGCTGAAAACAAGAAAATTTTTTGGAGTGAGATAAACAAGGTAAGAAAGCCTAGGGAACGAATGGGGGAGTTAGTAGATGGGGAGCTGGAGGTATTGGGTAGATGGCGGGAATATTTTGAGGAACTTTTAAATGTCGATGAAAAAAGGGAGGCGGTAATTTCATGTACTGGCCAGGGAGGTACAACATCGTTTAGGAGTGAAGAAGAGCAGGATGTGAGTGTGGGGGAGGTGCGTGAGGCATTACGTAGAATGAAAGGGGGTAAAGCAGCTGGAATTGACGGAATCATGACAGAAATGTTAAAGCAGGGGGATATAGTGCTGGAGTGGTTGGTATTTTTGTTAATAAATGTATGAAAGAGGGAAGGTACCTAGGGATTGGCAGAGAGCATGTATAGTTCCTTTATATAAAGGGAAGGGGGATAAAAGAGAGTGTAAAATTATAGGGAATAAGTTTACTGAGTATACCAGGTAAAGTGTATGGCAGGGTTATTATTGAAAGAATTAGAGGTAAGACAGAGAGTAGGATTACAGATGAGCAAGGAGGCTTTAGAGTGGGTAGGGGATGTGTAGATCAAGTGTTTACAGTGAAGCATATATGTGAACAGTACTTAGAAAAAGGTAGAGAAGTTTTCATTGCATTTATGGATTTAGAAAAGGCATATGATAGAGTGGATAGGGGAGCAATGTGGCAAATGTTGCAAGTGTATGGAATAGGTAGTAAGTTACTGAAGGCTGTAAAGAGTTTTTTATGAGGATAGTGAGGCTCAGGTTAGGGTGTGTAGGAGAGAGGGAGATTACTCCTGGTAAAAGTAGGTCTTAGACAGGGATGTGTAATGTCACTATGGTTGTTTAATATATTTATAGATGGGGTTGTAAAGAAGTAAATGCTAGGGTGTTGGGGAGAGGGGTGGGATTAAATTATGGAGAATTAAATGCAAAATGGGAGTTGACACAGTTACTTTTTGCTGATGATACTGTGCTTATGGGAGATTCTAAAGAAAAGTTGCAAAGGTTAGTGGACGAGTTTGGGAGAGTGTGTAAAGGTAGAAAGTGAAAGTGAACATGATAAGAGTAAGGTGATGAGGGTATCAAACGATTTAAATAAAGAAAAATTGGATATCACATTGGAGAGAGGGATTATGGAAGAAGTAAATGTTTTCAGATATTTGGGAGTTGACTGTCAGCGGATGGGTTTATGAAGGATGAGGTTAACCATAGAATTGATGAAGGAAAAAAGGTGAGTGGTGCGTTGAGGTATCTGTGGAGACAAAAACGTTATCCATGGAGGCAAAGAAGGGAATGTACGAAAGTATAGTGGTACCAACACTCTTATATGGGTGTGAAGCATGGGTTGCAAATGCTGCAGCGAGGAGGAGGCTGGAGGCAGGGGAGATGTCCTGTCTAAGGGCAATGTGTGGTGTTAATATTATGCAGAAAATTCGGAATGTGGAAATTAGGAGAAGGTGTGGAGTTACTAAAAGTATTCGTCAGAGGGCTGAAGAGGGGTTGTTGAGGTGGTTTGGTCATTTAGAGAGAATGGATCAAAGTAGAATGACTTGGAGAGCGTATAAATCTGTAGGGGAAGGAAGGCGGGGTAGGGGTCGTCCTAGAAAAGGTTGGAGGGAAGGGGTAAAGGAGGTATTGTGGGCGAGGGGCTTGGACTTCCAGCAAGCATGTGTGAGCATATTAGATAGGAGTGAATGGAGACGAATGGTTTTTGGGACATGACGATCTGTTGGAGTGTGAGCAGGGTAACATTTTGTGAAGGGATTCAGGGAAACCAGTTAATTGATTTAATTGGACTTGAGTCCTGGAAATGGGAAGTACAATGCCTGCACTTTAAAGGAGGGGTGTGAGATAGTGACAGCTGGGAGGGACTTTTCTCAGCTGTCGTATCTGAGCTCCTCTGCAAAGACAGTGATTATGTATGAGTGTGGTGAAAATGTTGAATGATGATGAAAGTATTTTCTTTTGGGGATTTTCTTTCTTTTTGGGTCACCCTGCCTCGGTGGAGACGGCCGACTTGTTGAAAAAAAAAAAAATATATATATATATATATATATATATATATATATATATATATATATATATATATATATATATATATATATATATATACAAGAAAGTCAGGTGGGAATATCGTGAGGTGGAGTCAGCCAGGAGACGTCTGCCACACAGCGAAGACATTCCCATACCAGTGTTCACAACACTGCCCTTCCCTTCTTAGATGTGTTTGGGATGTAACACAGGTGATAGCAGTGGCAGTGAATAGGATCTGCAGGAGGTTACACTGGAATTCGACCACAACACCTCAAAGAGATGGTAAATCCAGTACTCGGCGCATCTGCATCAATTCTCCTCACCGAATTAACAACTTTTGTCAACAACTGCCTGGCTGGGCGAATCCCAGAAGAAATTAAACCTTTCTTTTTTGGAGCCTCATTATGCGCTTTGAAGAAGAAGGATGGGGGAATTAGACCCATTGCTGTTGGTAACACCCTTCGCCGTCTAGTTGCCAAAGCAGCAGTAAGAAACATTCGCCTAGAAGCTGCCAGTTTACTCCAGCCACACCAACTGGGCTTTGGGGTCTCTCAAGGCAGTGAAGCCGCAGCTCATGCGGCAATGGCCTACATCAGGGACCTATCAGAAGACAAGGCCGTAGTCAAACTTGACTTTAGAAATGCCTTTAATATGGTGAAGAGAGATGTGGTCTTGCCAGCCGTTCGAGAGCGGTTCCCCAGTCTCTTTCCCTTCATTTCAGCTGGCTACAGCAAACCCTCGACTCTTTTGTTTGGGGAACATGAAATTCCCTCATCTGAGGGTGTTCAGCAGGGTGATCCACTCGCTCCACTTCTCTTCTGTTTGGCAGTAAGAGAACTAACTTCCAGCCTATGCAGCGAGCTCAACATCTGGTACCTGGATGATGGCACTCTGGCAGGTACTGGGAGTCCTTGTTAGAGGACCTACAACGGGTGAAGACACAGGGAGAAGCCTTAGGACTCATCCTTAATCCCTCAAAGTGTGAAATTATCACAACAAATCAGGAAATAATCAATGCGGTGCAAACAATCCTCCCAGAAGTCACTACTATCACTCCATCCAACAGTACCCTCCTGGGAGCACCGCTGGGTCACCATGCCATCGACACTGTCCTCAAGGACAAAGTGAATGACCTGAAAAGAATGGAGGAGAGAATAAGTGATCTTGATGCCCATGATGCCCTGTATCTCCTCACAAGGTGTCTTACTATGCCAAGACTCACTTACTTCTTGAGGTGCGCATCCTATTTTGACAACCCAACACTTGACGAGTATGACGCACACCTGAGATCAACCTTCAAGAAGGCACTGAATCTGTCACTAGAGGATCAGCAATGGGAGCAGGCAACCCTCCCAGTGCGACTTGGAGGTATAGGGGTGCGCAAAGCAACGCAGGTACCTTTACCTGCGTTTCTGTCTTCGTGTTTGGCCTCCTGTGGATTAGTCAAGAGGATTGTCCCTGAACGTTTGAGAGGTGTGGTGGGAGCTCAAGACCCCAAGTTCATTGAAGCAGCAGTGCAGTGGGACATCATGGCAGACTCCTCCAGTAGACCAGCTCCTCCCAAAGAGCACAAACAGTCCCACTGGGACAAACCGATCATGGAAAAAAATTCCAACACAATGCTCACCAACGCTTCAGGAAAGGACAAAGCTCGTCTCCTAGCGGTGAGGGCACCACACTCAGGAGATTTCCTTCTTGCTGTTCCCAATTCCTCTCTGGGCACTCGACTCGACCCACAGGCTATTCGGATTGGTGTTGCTCTTCGCCTAGCCGCCCCCATACTCACCGAACATAGGTGTATTTGCGGCAGGGCGACGGCTGACCAATTCGGACTTCATGGTCTAGTGTGTCACACATCAGAAGGGAAGTATGCTAGACATGAGGAAGTCAATGACATCATAAAGAGAAGCCTCGCCACAGCCCGTTGCCCAGCTCAACGGGAACCCCAAGTGCAGAGGTCTGATGGAAGTCAAAAGCGTCCTGATGGAGCCACCATGCTACCCTGGAAGGATGGTAAGCAGATTGCTTGGGACTACACCTTGCTGCCACATTGGCAGACACCTACCTGCCACACTCCTTAGCCGAAGGGGTGGAGCTGCCAGCCACAGGGAGATCCAGAAGACCCGCAAATATGAAGACCTTCCCTCTTGCTATAACTTCATCCCAATAGGGTCGGAGACCCATGGAGCATGGGGCAAGTGTGCTCTAAAGTTTCTCAAGGAGCTGGGTGGAAAACTCATCATAGAAACCAAGGACCACAGGGCGACCAGCTTCCTCTTTCAGAGACTCAGTGTTGCGATCCAGAGGGGAAATACCTGCAGTATTCTGGGCACGCGGCCCACTGCCGGGGAGTTGGACGAAGTATCTGACATGTAGCTCTGAGTTGTTATCTATGTTGTTTTACTCCCCATTGTATTTTGTCTTGAAATAAAGTTTGTAAAAAAAAGATGGGGTGGTAGGGGAAGTGGAATATTCAAATGGCTTCAGAAAGAAATCTAAATATTCTTCCTTGAAGTCTTTTTATCCACTTCTCCGAGGCAATGGGTCCCACAATTGACACCAGAGGTGGACCCCATCCTATATATATATATATATATATATATATATATATATATATATATATATATGCAAAAAGATCACAGTAAACAGGTGATATTAAAATATATATATATATATATATATATATATATATATATATATATATATATATATATATATATATATATATATATATATATATATATATATATATATATATATATATATATATATATATATATATAATATATATATATATATATATATATATATATATATATATATATATATATGCAAACAACCACATCATATTAAGCAAAAATCGCAAACCAAGCGATACAAGATGCAAAACAACCACGGGGGGAGTAGAATGATGGCTCTAGGCCTTTCGTGTTCCAATCAACACATCATCAGGAGCTTGAAAAATTGCAGAAAAGAGGAGGAGTTCTAGTAAAGGCGGTCCTTTGTGAACGTTATTTGCTGGAACTCCTACTCTTCTCTGCACTGTTGCAAGCTCCTGATGATGTGTTGATTGCAACACGAAAGACCTAGAGCTATCAACCCCCCGTGGTTGTTTTGCATCCTCCATCGCTAGCACCTCCTGATCACTATATTTTTCACATCTGTGTTCTTCAATGAGATTTCAAAATCAAAATCAATAGCCAGTGAAGCAAAATATATTCAAAATCAGCACCACACACTTACCATTGTAATTGATTATTAGGGAATTCTCACGTGAATGTGGCTTAGAATGATCTAAGGTGGGTTAGTGGGGTTTAGGCTGACTTAGAATTATCTAAGGTGGGTTAGTGTGGTTTAGGCTGACTTAGAATTATCTAAGGTGGGTTAGTGTGGTTTAGATTGGTTAGGTAGGGTTATGGTGGCTTAGGTTGAATCATAATTATTTAGGCTGGCTTAGAGTTGTTTAGAATGATCTAAGGTGGGTTATGGTGGCTTAGAATGATCTAAGGTGGGTTATGGTGGCTTAGAATGATCTAAGGTGGGTTATGGTGGCTTAGAATTATCTAAGGTGGGTTATGGTGGCTTAGAATTATCTAAGGTGGGTTATGGTGGCTTAGAATGACCTAAGGTGGGTTATGGTGGCTTAGAATGATCTAAGGTGGGTTATGGTGGCTTAGAATGATCTAAGATGGGTTATGGTGGCTTAGAATGATCTAAGGTGGGTTACGGTGGCTTAGAATGATCTAAGGTGGGTTATGGTGGCTTAGCATGATCTAAGGTGGTTTATGGTTACTTAGAATGATCTAAGGTGGGTTAGAATGATCTAAGGTGGGTTATGGTGGCTTAGAATGATCTAAGGTGGGTTAGAGTGGCTTAGAATGATCTAAGGTGGGTTATGGTGGCTTAGAATGATCAAAGGTGGGTTAGTGTGTTTTAGCATGGGTCAGGATGATTTTGGTGAGGTTAGGATGTAAAAACGTTCATCAGAACGCTCAAATGTGAACGTTCGAGTATTAAAAACGTTCAAATGAACGTTCATGTGAGAGCATTCGGATGCTAAACGTTCAAATGTGAACGTTCTGATGTAGAACGTTCTAATGTAGAACGTTCAAATGTACGTTCATATATAGATCGTTCAAACATCAAAAACGTTGAGATGAACGTGGGAAGTGAACGTTGGTGTGAGGCGTCAAAATGGCCAGCAGGTAGGTGCAGTTATGGGGGTAATTAAGGAGGTTAATGACCCAACTACCCATTACTGAGGCAATTACCACAGACTAATTATTTATTTATATTCTGTAATGGAAGGTAATTAAAGGCTCTTACCCTAAGGGGTAATTTTCCTGATGCTTCCCCTTTAAGGGGCAATTTTTTATGCTTTCCCCTTAAGGGGTAATTTTTTTTATTGTTTTCCCCCTTAAGGGGTAATTTTCTTGATACTTTCCCCTTAAGGGGTAATTTTCCTGACTTTCCCTTAAGGGGTAAATAATATTTTTTTTGCCTTTAAGGTTAATAATTTTTTTAATTTAACCCTAAGGGGGGGGGACCCCCAGGATGCCACAGAATTCAAATATTTCTGTAAATTCTGCATTTTCTTCCAGTCAATTGAGTCTAGAATTGCAACAATTATCACGTGAGGGTTCCTAGCTTTATTTGAGGTTAGGAAGGGTTCTCCGGCCTCGAGGGGAAACAAGAGAGTTTGGAAGTACCGGTCCATAAGGTAACTAGTCAGATGTGTGTGTGTTGTACTCACCTACCTATTTGTGGTTGCAGGGGTCGAGGCTCAGCTTTTGTGTGTTAGTTACTATTTTGTCCTAGGCACATGTCGATTAGACACTAGGCCTGTTGTGTGTGTGTGCGTGTGTGTGTGTGTGTGTGTGTGTATGTGTGTGTAACGAAACACTTCGAAATGTTTCGGCCCCGCCGGGAATTGAACCCGGGCCCTCCGTGCGTGAAGCAAGAGCGCTAGCCACCATGCCATCGTGGCGTGTGTGTGTGTGTGTGTGTATGTGTGTGTGTGTGTGTGTGTGTGTATGTGTATTTGAGGGAGAGTGTGTGCGTGTGTTTGAGGGAGAATGTGTGGTGTTATGTGTGTGTGTGTGAGGGAGAGTGTGTGTGTGTGTGTGCTTGCGTGTGTGTGTGCGTGCGTGCGTGTGTGTTGTATGTGTGTTGTATGTGTGTTGTATGTGTGTTGTATGTGTGTTGTATGTGTGTTGTATGTGTGTTGTGTGTGTGTGTGTGTTGTATGTGTGTTGTATGTGTGTTGTATGTGTGTTGTGTGTGTGTTGTGTGTTGTGTGTGGGTGTGTGTGTGTGTGTTGTGTGTGTGTGTGTGTGTGTGTGTGTGTGGTGTGTGTGTGGTGTGTGTGTATGTGGTGTATGTATGTGTGTATGTATGTGTGTGTGTGTATCGTGTGGAATTATGAGGTCAGGTCGTTTAAATATTATTTTTGCGTGTGAGAACTGTCAGCAGTCCTCATGGGAGTGAATAAAATTGTTTTGATGGTGTTAGGGAAGTTGATAGTAATGGCAGCATGAGAGAGAGAGAGGGAGAGAGAGAGAGAGAGAGAGAGAGAGAGAGAGAGAGAGAGAGAGAGAGAGAGAGAGAGAGAGAGAGAGAGAGAGAGAGAGAGAGAGAGAGAGGAATGGGAGGAGACTTAGGCAGAAGTCACAAAGTGGATGTTTTGCAATATTCTTAATTAGTAAGTCCTGCCTTGTGTGTTAATTAAAGAAAACGTGAACTGGCTCTCTCTCTTAGAGAAAATGAGAAAGAGAGGAACTTTCTAAAGAAAGTGTTTCTATTAGAGAAAACGAGTGTGAAACACAAGCTTGTTAAATGTTTTGTACTCTGACAGTGTGCTGGTTTTACTCTCTCACAAACACGTAACAGGTATGTGACCTGATTTGCTACCAGGTCTGTGACCTTTTGACTTGGTATGTGACCCGGTCTGTGACCTTTTATTTGACTTGGTATGTGACCTGGTCTGTGACCTGGTCTGTGACGTGGTTTGTGACTTGGTATGTGACCTGGTCTGTGACTTGGTATGTGACCTGGTCTGTGACTTGGTATGTGACCTGGTCTGTGACTTGGTATGTGACCTGGTCTGTGACTTGGTATGTGACCTGGTCTGTGACTTGGTATGTGACCTGGTCTGTGACCTGCTCCCTGACCTGATCTGTGACCTGGTCGCTGGGCCATGATGCTGGACACACACACATATATTCACTGGGTGGACCTAAACCCGTAAGGGCAGTCAACTTTGATTCTAGGATAGGGAGTTCTCATAGCTCCAGTTCACTGAATCAAGACCCCTCCACCAGCTTCAAGGTACCTTTAATTACTAGAATAATCTAGCTACCCTAAGGGGCCTAAATTACCCTTAATCTTTCATGTTATTAAGGGTTATTTTCTGGTTGTTTATTGGTGGTTGTGACACGTAAGGAAGGTGTTGTAAGAGGTTAGTAATTAGGCTCCTTAGTGGCCTGGTGTGGTAGTTTGGTTGTTAGTGGTGGTGTGGGTGTGGGGGGGGGGTTGTGTGTGTGGGGGGGGGTGTTCGTGTGTGTGTGTGGGGGTTTGTGTTGTGGGTGTGGGTGGGTGTGTATGTGTGTGTGTATGTGTGTGTGGGTGTGTTTGTGTGCTCACCTATATGTACTCAACTAGCTGTGGTTGCAAGGGTCGAGTCACAGCTCCTGGCCCCGCGTCTTCACTGACCGCTACTGGGTCTCTCTCCCTGCGCCATGAGCTTTATCATACCTCTTCTTAAAGCTATGTATGGAACCTGCCTCCACTACATCGCTTCCTAAACTATTCCACTTCCCGACCACTCTGTGACTGAAGAAATACTTCCTAACATCCCTGTGATTCATCTGAGTCTTCAACTTCCAACTGTGTCCCCTTGTTGCTGTGTCCCATCTCTGGAACATTCTGTCTCTGTCAACCTTGTCAATTCCTCTCAGTATCTTATATGTCGTTATCATGTCCCCCCTATCTATCCTGTCCTCCAGTGTCGTCAGGTCGATTTCCCTTAACCTCTCCTCGTAGGACATAGCCCTTTGTGTGTGTGTGTGTGTGTGTGTGTGTGTGTGTGTGTGTGTGTGTGTGTATCCAATACCGTACTAAAGACCACTCATCAGTTTACCCACAAGAAACCTTCCCCCATAAAAAACTACATAAAAAAACAATCCTCACACCACATCAACTCCGTCATGGGGCTCGAACCAGTGCCCCGTAAAAGGGCATTGCAGCAAATTTCCTGTCGTGCAGCGCCATCAGCTACTCGCGTCATCACGGTAAAATACTCACCCATAAACTGTTTACACTCTCTTCCTACCTTAAAGTAGACCCAACATAAGCCTTCCCAACCACTTTCAAATACCCGCTTTTTTTGGTACTTTTTAAGCCCCTTTTCAGTGGGTTTTAGAAAAGGTGAAATATATCTGAATGACATATATATATATATATATATATATATATATATATATATATATATATATATATATATATATATATAGTCGTGCCGAATAGGTAAAACTTTCTATTTTGGCTTAAATAGCAACGCTCTTCTTGCCGAATAAGGCAAGAGAAAATTTGTGTATGCAATAATTTCACAAAAATCATTCTGAACCTAACCTAAAAATATATTTCATTGTGTTTGTTTATTATTTAATTATTATAAACTTATCTAAAATATATTTAGTTGTATTAGGCTAAATTAAATTGCGCTTGTTATAATAAGGTTAGGTAAGTTTTCTAAAGTTCTTTTGGTAAAAATTATTCATTTTTACATTACCATAAATGGAAAAAATATATATCACAGCTTCAAGAGCAGATATGATAAGGTTCAAGAAGTCAGTGATGCCGGTTAAGTGGTTTAGGAGGCGGGGCCAGGAGCTGAGTCTCGTCCCCCAACCCTCTCCCCAAACACAACCCAGCAAGTACACACACACATACACACACACAGTTTGTGTGTGTGTAGGCAGGATCCATACATAGCTTTAAGAAGAGGTATGATAAAACTCATGGATCAGGGAGATGACCTAGTAGCGACCAGTGAAGACGCGGGGCCAGGAGCTGTGAATCCCTTGCAACCACAAATAGGTGAGCATACCAACACACACACCTCCATCTAAGACAATCAGATGCTACGATATCCCTTCTCAACTCCGCCACTCCCCAAACGGTATCCCTGGCCCGGCTGTCACTCCCTCCAGGGACACCAGGCGACCCAGACACACTCGATCATAACCTCGTTACCCGACGTTCACCTCCTTCCTTCAGGAAGGAGGACCTCAAAGAAGCTCCTCCTTGACTAACCTCAACATCCTTCCTGGTATTCCAGGTGTAGAAGAAATCCATGGTGCGAATGGGGTTAGAATCCATGGCAAGAGAGTGGTAAAAGTGGCGATGGATTCTAAATCCACACGTACCGTGTTTGGTTTATGTTCATCTTATTTCGATTTCTTGGGTCTGAAAGCGTTCGAACAACTGCTTTCAAAAATGGTTTTTCTGAGCTTTTAAGTAAATCTTTAAACCCTGGATGGTTGGTGTCTACCATCCTACTGTCAGAGTACAAAACATTTAACAAGCTTGTGTTTGACACATGACAGGAGGATAGTACCTCCTTGGATGGTTGGTGTCTACCATCCTATTGTCTGTATCTATCTGCTACAGGTTTGCTAAAATACATCTGTCTATCCAACTACCATTGTCTACCAAATAACTACCCTAGTCTACCAACCTTCTATCAATATTTCATGCATTTTTAAATCACTGTCTCAGGAAATCTCAAATTTTCCCACCCAAAATATAAAGTCCTATGGTGTAATTTTTTTTTAAACCCTGGCCCCGCCTCTTCACTGGGACAACTCTATGGGTGAAGAAATACTTCCTAACATCCCTGTGATTCATCTGAGTCTTCAACTTCCAACTGTGTTCCCTTGTTGTTGTGTACTATCTCTGGAACATCCTGTCTCTGTCCACCTTGTCGATTCCTCTCAGTATTTTGTATGTCGTTATCATATCCCCCATATCTCTCCTGTCCTCCAGTGTCGTCAGGTTGATTTCCCTTAACCTCTCCTCGTAGGACATACCCCTTAGCTCCGGGACTAGTCTTGTTGCAAACCTTTTGCACTTTATCTAGTTTCCTTACATGCTTGACTAGGTGAGGGTTCCAAACTGGTGCTGCATACTCCAATATGGGCCTAACGTACACAGTGTACAGGGTCTTGAATGACTCCTTATTAAGATGTCGGAATGCTGTTCTTAGGTTTGCTAGGCGCCCATATGCTGCAGCAGTTATTTGGTTGATGTGCGCCTCAGGAGATGTGCTTGGTGTTATACTCACCCCAAGATCTTTTTCCTTGAGTGAGGCTTGTAGTCTCTGGCCCCCTAGACTGTACTCCGTCTGTGGTCTTCTTTGCCCTTCCCCAATCTTCATGACTGTGCACTTGGTGGGGTTGAACTCCAGGAGTCAGTTGCTGGACCAGGCTTGCAGCCTGTCCAGATCCCTTTGTAGTTATGCCTGGTCCTGTACTCACCTAGTTGTGGTTGCAGGGTCGAGTCATAGCTCCTGGCCCCGCCTTTTCACTGGCCTCTACTAGGTCACTCTTCCTGCGCCATGAGCTTTATCATACCTCGGCTTAAAGCTATGTATGGAACCTGCCTCCACTACATCACTTCCTAAACTATTCCACTTCCCGACCACTCTGTGACTGAAGAAATACTTCCTAACATCCCTGTGATTCATCTGAGTCTTCAACTTCCAACTGTGTCCCCTTGTTGCTGTGTCCCATCTCTGGAACATTCTGTCTCTGTCCACTTTGTCAATTCCTCTCAGTATCTTATATGTCGTTATCATGTCCCCCTATCTCTCCTGTCCTCCAGTGTCGTCAGGTCGATTTCCCTTAACCTCTCCTCGTAGGACATACCCCTTAGCTCCGTGACTAGTCTTGTTGCAAACCTTTGCACTTTCTCGAGCTTCTTGACGTGCTTGGCTAGGTGTGGGTTCCAAACTGGTGCTGCATACTCCAGTATGGGCCTAACGTACACAGTGTACAGGGTCCTGAACGATTCTTTATTAAGATGTCGGAATGCTGTTCTTAGGTTTGCTAGGCGCCCGTATGCTGCAGCAGTTATTTGGTTGATGTGCGCCTCAGGAGATGTGCCTGGTGTTATACTCACCCCAAGATCTTTTTCCTTGATTGAAGTTTGTAGTCTCTGGACCCCTAGACTGTACTCCGTCTGCGGTCTTCTTTTCCCTTCCCCAATCTTCATGACTTTGCACTTGGTGGGGTTGAACTTCAGGAGCCAATTGCTGGACCAGGCTTGCAGCCTGTCCAGATCCCTTTGTAGTTCTGCCTGGTCCTCGTCCGACTGAATTCTTCTCATTAACTTCACATCATCTGCAAACAGGGACACTTCGGAGTCTATTCCTTCCGTCATGTCGTTCACAAATACCAGAAACAGCACCGGTCCTAGGACTGACCCCTGTGGAACCCCACTCGTGTGTGTGTTAGTTAGTTAGTTACCATTTTGTCCTAGGCACATGTGTGTGTGTGTGTGTGTGTGTGTGCGTGTGTGCGTGTGTGTGTGTGTGTGTGTGTGTGTGTGTGTGTGTGTCTTTCGTGTGTTCGTTGCGTGTGGACGAATTTAAGCAAGTGTGACCTTATTCTGTATATTATTCTCTCTCTCTCTCTCTCTCTCTCTCTCTCTCTCTCTCTCTCTCTCTCTCTCTCTCTCTCTCTCTCTCTCTCTCTCTCTCTCTCTCTCTCTCTCTCTCTCTCTCTCTCTCTCTCTCTCTCTCTCACGTATGTTGACAAAAAAATACAAAGATTTTCTTTCTGTAAATTAAAACACAGGAGTGTAATTCCCCTCCACCTCCCCTACCTCCAACCTCTTCCCCCTCCCCACTACCTCCAACCTCTTCCCCCTACCTCCAACCTCTTCCCCTCCCCTACCTCCAACCTCTTTCCCCTCCCCCTACCTCCAACCTCTTCCCCCTCCCCCTACCTCCAACCTCTTCCTCCCCTCCCCCTACCTCCAACCTCTGCCCCCTCCCTCCCCCTACCTCCAACCTCTACTCCCTCCCCCAAGTTTTTTTTTTTTGGTTGTAAAAATATTTTATTGGTGTTTGTTCCTGTTTGTTTGTTTGTTATTGGATGTGTGTGTAGAGGGGGAGGGGGGAGACTTTCTTGTTTTTGTCTTGTTTGTATTTCTCTCTCTTTGTTTTATTCCCTGTTTTTTGTTTCTTGTTCCGTTAGTCTCCTTCTTTGTCCTTCTTTGTCCTTATTGTTCTTCTTCTTTCTTCATCTTTACTTCTTTGTTGTTATTGTGTTCCACTGTTGTTATTGTGTTCCACTGTTGTTATTGTGTTCCACGTTGGTATTGTGTTCCACTGTTGTTATTGTGTTCCACTGTTGTTATTGTGTTCCACTGTTGTTATTGTGTTCCACTGTTGTTATTGTGTTCCACTGTTGTTATTGTGTTCCACTGTTGTTATTGTGTTCCACTGTTGTTATTGTGTTCCACTGTTGTTATTGTGTTCCACTGTTGTTATTGTGTTCCACTGTTGTTATTGTGTTCCACTGTTGTTATTGGGTTCCACTGTTGTTATTGTGTTCCACTGTTGTTATTGTGTTCCACGTTGGTATTGTGTTCCACTGTTGTTATTGTGTTCCACTGTTGGTATTGTGTTCCACTGTTGTTATTGTGTTCCACTGTTGGTATTGTGTTCCACTGTTGTTATTGTGTTCCACTGTTGGTATTGTGTTCCACTGTTGGTATTGTGTTCCACTGTTGTTATTGTGTTCCACTGTTGGTATTGTGTTCCACTGTTGGTATTGTGTTCCACTGTTGTTATTGTGTTCCACTGTTGGTATTGTGTTCCACTGTTGTTATTGTGTTCCACTGTTGGTATTGTGTTCCACTGTTGTTATTGTGTTCCACTGTTGTATTGTGTTCCACTGTTGGTATTGTGTTCCACTGTTGTTATTGTGTTCCACTGTTGTATTGTGTTCCACTGTTGGTATTGTGTTCTACTGTTGGTATTGTGTTCCACTGTTGGTATTGTGTTCCACTGTTGTTATTGTTTTCCACTGTTGTTATTGTGTTCCACTGTTGTTATTCTGTTCCACTGTTGGTATTGTGTTCCACTGTTGGTATTGTGTTCCACTGTTGTTATTGTGTTCCACTGTTGTTATTGTGTTCCACTGTTGGTATTGTGTTCCACTGTTGTTATTGTGTTCCACTGTTGTTATTGTGTTCCACTGTTGTTATTGTGTTCAACTGTTGTTATTGTGTTCCACTGTTGGTATTGTGTTCCACTGTTGGTATTGTGTTCCACTGTTGTTATTGTGTTCCACTGTTGGTATTGTGTTCTACTGTTGGTATTGTGTTCCACTGTTGGTATTGTGTTCCACTGTTGTTATTGTTTTCCACTGTTGTTATTGTGTTCCACTGTTGTTATTCTGTTCCACTGTTGGTATTGTGTTCCACTGTTGGTATTGTGTTCCACTGTTGTTATTGTGTTCCACTGTTGTTATTGTGTTCCACTGTTGGTATTGTGTTCCACTGTTGTTATTGTGTTCCACTGTTGTTATTGTGTTCCACTGTTGGTATTGTGTTCCACTGTTGGTATTGTGTTCCACTGTTGGTATTGTGTTCCACTGTTGGTATTGTGTTCCACTGTTGGTATTGTGTTCCACTGTTGTTATTGTGTTCCACTGTTGGTATTGTGTTCCACTGTTGTTATTGTGTTCCACTGTTGGTATTGTGTTCCACTGTTGGTATTGTGTTCCACTGTTGGTATTGTATTCCACTGTTTGTATTGTGTTCCACTGTTGTTATTGTGTTCCGCTCTTGTTATTGTGTTCCACTGTTGGTATTGTGTTCCACTGTTGGTATTGTATTCCACTGTTTGTATTGTGTTCCACTGTTGTTATTGTGTTCCGCTCTTGTTATTGTGTTCCACTGTTGGTATTGTGTTCCACTGTTGTTATTGTGTTCCACTGTTGTTATTGTGTTCCACTGTTGTTATTCTGTTCCACTGTTGGTATTGTGTTCCACTGTTGTTATTGTGTTCCACTGTTGTTATTCTGTTCCACTGTTGTTATTCTGTTCCACTGTTGGTATTGTGTTCCACTGTTGTTATTGTGTTCCACTGTTGTTATTGTGTTCCACTGTTGGTATTGTGTTCCACTGTTGGTATTGTGTTCCACTGTTGGTATTGTGTTCCACTGTTGGTATTGTGTTCCACTGTTGTTATTGTGTTCCACTGTTGGTATTGTGTTCCACTGTTGTTCATTTGTGTGTTCCACTGTTGGTATTGTGTTCCACTGTTGGTATTGTGTTCCACTGTTGTTATTGTGTTCCACTGTTGGTATTGTGTTCCACTGTTGTTATTGTGTTCCACTGTTGGTATTGTGTTCCACTGTTGGTATTGTGTTCCACTGTTGGTATTGTGTTCCACTGTTTGGTATTGTGTTCCACTGTTGTATTGTGTTCCACTTTTGTTATTGTGTTCCACTGTTGTGTTATTGTGTTTCCCTGTTGTTATTGTGTTCCACTGTTGTGTATTGTGTTCCACTGTTGGTATGTGTTATGTTGTGTGCACTGTTGTGTATTGTGTTCCATCTGTTTTGTGTTCACTGTTGGTATGTGTTATGTTGTTGTGTTTGTTGTATTGTGTTATGTGTGTATGTGTTATGTTGTGTTGTGTATTGTGTGTGTGTTGTGTGTGTGTGTGTGTGTTGTGTTATGTGTGTGTGTGTGTGTGTGTGTTGTGTGTGTGTGTGTGTGTTGTGTGTTGTGTGTGTGTTTGTGTGTGTATTGTGTTTTGTGTGTATGTGTGTGTTGTTGTGTGTGTGTTGTGTGTGTGTTGTGTTTGTGTGTGTTGTGTGTGTGTGTGTTTATGTGTGTGTGTGTGTGTTGTGTGTGTGTTGTTGTTGTGTGTGTTGTGTGTGTGTGTGTGTGTTGTGTGTGTATTGTGTGTTGTGTTGTGTTGTGTTGTGTGTGTTGTTGTGTGTGTGTGTTGTGTGTGTGTGTGTGTGTTGTGTGTGTGTTTCTGTCTGTCTGTCTTGTCGATAGACAAGGTCGATCTTAAATCAGATTGACCCTAAATCAGATCGACCCTAAATCAGGTCAACCATTTATCAGGTCGACCCTGAATCAAGTGTAGCATGAATCAGGTCGACTTCAAACCAGGTCGACCTTGCTGGAGACCTTCAGAGAATTCTACCCACAAAATTCCGCTGCTAGGGTAAACCCGAGAGAATTATGGGATTTGTGTGTTGAATTTTGTTAAGCAGTTTTGTGTTTGTGTTTGTGATTGGTGTTTTATGAGGTAGATTTGTTGCGATTGATGCTTTGTTTTTTGTACTATTGTTAGTTGCTGTTTGTGATGTGTTTTATGTGTGTTTGTGTGTGTGTTGTATGTATGTGTGTGTTGTATGTATGTGTGTATTGTATGTATGTGTGTATTGTATGTATGTGTGTGTTGTATGTATGTGTGTGTGTGTATCTGTGTTGTATGTTTGTATATATGTTGTGTATGTGTTGTGTGTGCGTGTGTTGTATATGTGTGTGTGTGTATTTGTGTTGTATGTTTGTATGTATGTTGTGTATGTGTGCATACCTGTGTTGTATGTTTGTATATATGTTGTGTATGTGTTGTATGCGCTTGTGTGGTTTGTGTGTGTGTGTGTGTATATGTTGTTTGTTTGTACGTATGTTGTGCATGTTTTGTGTGTGCGTGTGTTGTATGTGTGTATATGTGTTATGTGTGTGCATTGTGTGTGTGTATTGTGTGTGTGTGTGTGTGTGTGTGCTGTGTATGTGTATTATTGCATGTTTCTCTCCCTCTCTATCAATCACCTATATTCTTAAGAAAACTCAACAATCACCACCCTTAACTACACAATATAAAGCAACGAGGTAATTACACTCTTCCAGATGAACTAACGATCCTGCCTTAATTACTCCAGCATCCTCTGACTGCCTCGTTCAACCCACGTCTATCCACAAATTGAATACCAATCGCTACAGTCTAATCAACTTGCCAACGCTAATTTTTCCCCCACGTCAAAATTAATCAACTCTTGCATT
>WNWK01011108.1:10000-12500 GCA_009830355.1 Cherax destructor | reverse complement strand
TAGTGTCAAGTTGATGATGGTAGTGTCAAGTTGTTGATGGTAGTGTCAAGTTGTTGATGGTAGTGTCAAGTTGATGATGGTAGTGTCAAGTTGATGATGGTAGTGTCAAGTTGATGATGGTAGTGTCAAGTTGTTGATGGTAGTGTCAAGTTGATGATGGTAGTGTCAAGTTGATGATGGTAGTGTCAAGTTGATGATGGTAGTGTCAAGTTGATGATGGTAGTGTCAAGTTGATGATGGTAGTGTCAAGTTGATGATGGTAGTGTCAAGTTGATGATGGTAGTGTCAAGTTGATGATGGTAGTGTCAAGTTGATGATGGTAGTGTCAAGTTGATGATGTAGTGTCAAGTTGATGATGGTAGTGTCAAGTTGTGATGGTAGTGTCAAGTTGATGATGGTAGTGTCAAGTTGATGATGGTAGTGTCAAGTTGATGATGGTAGTGTCAAGTTGTTGATGGTAGTGTCAAGTTGATGATGGTAGTGTCAAGTTGTTGATGGTAGTGTCAAGTTGATGATGGTAGTGTCAAGTTGATGATGGTAGTGTCAAGTTTGATGTAGTGCAGTGTCAATTGTATATAGTAGTGACAGTGTGATGGTAGTGTCAAGTGAGATGGTAGTGAAGAGATGGGGTATGGCTTGTCAAGTTTCATGTAGGCAGATTGATTGTGATTTCTTTTGTGATAGGTTGTAGATTATGATGTGTGTCAAGTTGATGATGGTAGTTCCGTTATGATGGTAGTTCACGGTGATGGTAGTGTCAAGTGTTATGTGTATGATATTGTTCGTTGATGTGTAGTGTCCAGTTGTTATGGTAGTGTCAAGTTGATGATGGTAGTGTCAGTTGATGATGGTAGTGTCAGTTGATGATGGTAGTGTCAAGTTGATGATGTAGTGTCAGTTGATGATGGTAGTGTCAAGTTGATGATGGTAGTGTCAAGTTGATTGATGGTAGTGTCAAGTTGATGATGGTAGTGTCAAGTTGATGATGGTAGTGTCAAGTTGATGATGGTAGTGTCAAGTTGTGATGGTAGTGTCAGTTGTGATGGTAGTGTCAGTGTGATGGTAGTCAAGTTGATGATGGTAGTGTCAAGTTGATGATGGTAGTGTCAAGTTGATGATGGTAGTGTCAAGTTGATGATGGTAGTGTCAAGTTGATAATGGTAGTGTCAAGTTGATGATGGTAGTGTCAAGTTGTTGATGGTAGTGTCAAGTTGATGTGTAGGTAGGTAGTGTCAAGTTGATGATGGTAGTGTCAAGTTGATGATGGTAGTGTCAAGTTGATGATGAGTAGTGTCAGTTGATGATGGTAGTGTCAAGTTGATGATGGTAGTGTCAAGTTGATGATGGTAGTGTCAAGTTGTTGATGGTAGTGTCAAGTTGATGATGGTAGTGTCAAGTTGATGATGGTAGTGTCAAGTTGATGATGGTAGTGTCAAGTTGATGGATGGTAAGTGTCAAGTTGATGATGGTAGTGTCAGTTGATGATGGTAGTGAAGTTGTTGATGGTAGTGTAGTTGTATGGTAGTGTCAAGTTGATGATGGTAGTGTCAAGTTTGATGGTAGTGTCAATTATATGGTAGTGCAGTTGTTGATGGTAGTGTCAAGTTGATATGAGTGTCAGTTATGATGGTAGTGTCAAGTTGATGATGGTAGTGTCAAGTTGATATGTATGTCAAGTTGTATGGTAGTTAAGTTGTATGTAGTGTAAGTTGATGATGGTAGTGTGTAGGTGCGTTGTGATGGTAGTGTCAGATTATTGTTGATGGTAGTGTCAAGTTGTTGATGGTAGTGTCAGTGTTGATGGTAGTGTCAAGTTGATGATGGTAGTTCGTTTATGATGTCAATTGATTGGTATGTCAAGTTATGATGGTAGTGTCAAGTTGATGATGGTAGTGTAAGTTGATATGGTAGTGTCAAGTTGTGATGGTAGTGTCAAGTTGTGATGGTAGTGTCAAGTTGATGATGGTAGTGTAAGTTGATGGTTGTAAGTTGATGATGGTAGTGTCAAGTTGTTGATGTATGTCATTGATGATGGTGTGCGTTGTTGATGGTAGTCAAGTTGTGATGGTAGTGTCAATTGATGATGGTGTGGTAAGTTATGATGGTAGTGTCAGTTGATATGGTAGTGCAGTTGTTGATGGTAGTGTCAAGTTGTGATGGTAGTTCAAGTGTGAGGTATCAAGTTGTGATGGTAGTGTCAAGTTGTGATGGTAGGCAAGTTGTTGATGTGTGTAAGTTGATGGTAGTGTCAAGTTGATGATGTAGTATTGTTGATGATGAAGTTGATGATGGTAGTGTCAAGTTGATGATAAGTGTCAAGTTGATGAGTAGTGTGTTGATGATGGTAGGTCAGTTGTGATGTAGTGTCAGTTATGATGGTAGTGTCAAGTTGATGATGGTATGTCAAGTTGTGATGGTAGTGTCAAGTTGATGATGTAGTGTAAATTGATGATGGTAAAGTTGATGATGGTATGTCAAGTTGATTGGTAGTAAGTTGATG
>WNWK01011108.1:0-5000 GCA_009830355.1 Cherax destructor | reverse complement strand
CTGTAGTTGGTAATACTTGTATTTAAAATTCCCAGTTATCTGAGAATTCAGTATTATTATTAATATTATTATTATTATCATAAATTCCTTGTTATTCGGGAATTCTGT
Source organism: Cherax destructor (assembly GCA_009830355.1). Lineage (NCBI taxonomy): Eukaryota > Metazoa > Arthropoda > Malacostraca > Decapoda > Parastacidae > Cherax > Cherax destructor. The sequence goes on along the minus strand of WNWK01011108.1, from coordinate 4,892 downwards.
TTAATACCGTTAATTACTCCAGTTGTTTAAAACAATATTTTATATATATATATATATATATATATATATATATATATATATATATATATATATATATATATATACAATTAATTTTTCGTTATTTAATAAGGTTATTGTTGGTGTACAAATAATACTCAATAAAACAGTGTTTTATTAATTACTTGCGGGTTTTTTATTGTGTTTGTCGTGTTTTTGTTATGCTCAGACAAAGATATTTTTTGGTTGTCAGTGAGAGAGAGAGAGAGAGAGAGAGAGAGAGAGAGAGAGAGAGAGAGAGAGAGAGAGAGAGAGAGAGAGAGAGAGAGAGAGAGAGAGAGAGAGAGAGAGTAAGAGTAATTACAATATATCTCTTTCCCTAAACGTTCCTTAGAGTTCACCTAAACCCAAAAATACTTACTTAAATCAGAATGCTCCTGACGAAGTTTTAAACCGAAAGGCCTCAAAACTGTTTCAAAAGCATATGTATATATATATATATATATACATATATATATATATATATAATTATAATAACACCTGTATTTCAGGTGTTGAATAAGGAGAGCCCACTGTCCCTGTGGGCGGCTGAATAAGCCCCGCCCACCAGGATCACAATGGGCGTGGTGGGCGTGGCTCTGGTGTGGGCGTGGATGGTGTTGGCCCCGTCACGGGCGTGGGCGTGGCCCTCCAGTGCCGTGTTGGCTTCAGCTGGGCGACCGAACGTGGTGGCGGAAGTGCCTGGCTTGGACGTAGGTGAGTATGCTCCACTCCCTTGGTCATTCTCTTTCCAAATAGATATTACTTGTCTTGCTAATCATTTAAGAATTTAATGAAGTTAAAATCTATATGACTCCTGACGAAGAATTGACCCGAAAGACCTCAAAATATTTTTCAAAAGCGGATATACTTTTTTCAAAACAATGAACCCTATATGACATATATACATGAAATTGGGGTCAGCTGTGATATATATATATATATATATATATATATATATATATATATATATATATCGGACATTCTCACTGTCTTAAACTACAGACGAAAAAAAATCCTGAGATCTCTCGTGACAGTCTGTCAAGCCGTCACGCTCCCGTGTCAACCTGTCATTACACACTGCAGGGGGTCTCCGCCACCATCAGGGGTCCTGGATCAGCACCAGGGGTCCTGGTTTATGACCAGGGGTCCTGGTTCGTGACCAGGGGTCCTGGTTCATGACCAGGGGTCCTGGTTCGTGACCAGGGGTCCTGGTTCGTGATCAGGGGGTCCTGGTTCATGACAAGGGGTCCTGGTTCATGACCAGTGGTCCTGGTTCATGACCAGGGGTCCTGGTTCATGACCAGGGTCCTGGTTCATGACCAGGGGTCCTGGTTCATGACCAGGGTCCTGGTTCATGACCAGGGGTCCTGGTTCATGACCAGGGGTCCTGGTTCATGACCAGTGGTCCTGGTTCATGACCAGGGGTCCTGGTTCATGACCAGGGTCCTGGTTCATGACCAGGGGTCCTGGTTCATGACCAGGGGTCCTGGTTCATGACCAGGGGTCTGGTTCATGACCAAGGGTCCTGGTTCATGACCAGGGTCCTGGTTCATGACTAGTGGTCCTGGTTCAAGACCAGGGGTCCTGGTTCATGACCAGGGTCCTGTTCATGACCAGGGGGTCCTGGTTCATGACCAGGGTCCTGGTTCATGACCAGGGGTCCTGGTTCATGACCAGGGTCCTGTTCATGACCAGGGCCCTAGTTCATGCCAGGGTCCTGGTTCATGACCAGGTGTACCTGTTTATGACCAGGGCGTCATCCAGCATCCATAGAGCCGGTCCTGGATCAGACCAGGTCCTGGTTCATGACCAGGGGGTCCTGGTTCATGACCAGGGATCTTGGTTCATGACCAGGAATCCTGGTTCATGACCAAGGGGCTCTGGTTCATGACCAGCGATCCTGGTTCATGACCAGGGGGTCCTGGTTCATGACCAGGGGTCCTGGTTCATTACCAGGGATCCTGGTTCATGACCAGGGATCCTGGTTCATGACCAGGGGGTCCTGGTTCATGACCGGGGCTCCTGGTTCATGACCAGTGGTCCTGGTTCATGACTAGTGGTCCTGGTTCATGACCAGGGATCCTGGTTCATGACCAGGGGTCCTGGTTTATGACCAGGGCTCCTGGTTCATGACCAGGGGTCCTGGTTCATGACCAGGAGTCCTGGTTCATGACCAGGGATCTTGGTTCATGACCAGGGGTCCTGGTTCATGACCAGGGGGCTCTGGTTCATCACCAGCGATCCTGGTTCATGACCAGGGGGTCCTGGTTCATGACCAGGCGTCCTGGTTCGTTACCAGGGATCCTGGTTCATGACCATGGATCCTGGTTCATGACCAGGGGGTCCTAGTTCATGACCGGGGATCCTGGTTCATGACCAGTGGTCCTGGTTCATGACCAGTGGTCCTGGTTCATGACCAGGGATCCTGGTTCATGACCAGGGGTCCTGGTTCATGACCAGGTCTCCTGGTTCATGACCAGGGGTCCTGGTTCATGACCAGGAGTCCTGATTCATAACCAGGAGTCCTGGTTCATGACCAGGGCTCCTGGTTCATGACCAGGGGTCCGGGTTCATGACCAGGAGTCCTGGTGTATGACCAGGGGTTCTGGTTCATGACCAGTGGTCCTGGTTCATGACCCGGGGTCCTGGTTCATGAGCTGGGGTCCTGATTCATGAGCAGGGGTCCTGGTTCATGACCAGGGGTCCTGGTTCATGACTATGGGTCCTGGTTTATGACAAGTGGTCCTGGTTCAAGACCAGGGGTCCTGGTTCATGACCAGTGGTCCTGGTTCATGACCAGGGGTCCTGGTTCATGACCAAGGGTTCTGGTTCATGATCAGGGGTCCTGGTTCATGACCAGGGATCCTGGTTCATGACCAGGTGTCCTGGTTCATGACCAGGGGTCCTGGTTCATGACCAGGGGTCCTGGTTCATGACCAGTGGTCCTGGTTCATGACCAGGGGTTCTGGTTTATGACCATGGGTCCTGGTTCATGACCAGGTGGCTCTGGTTCATGTCCAGCGATCCTGGTTAATGACCAGGTGTCCTGGTTTATGACCAGGGATCCTAAATCAAGACCAGGGATCCTTGTTCATGAACAGGGGGTCCTGGTCCATGACCAGGGATCTTGGTTCATGACCAGGGGTCCTGGTTAATGACCAGGGGGCTCTGGTTCATGACCAGCGATCCTGGTTCATGACCAGGGGTCCTGGTTCATGACCAGTGTTCCTGGTTCATTACCAGGGATCCTGGTTCATGACCAGGGATCCTGGTTCATGACCAGGGGGTCCTGGTTCATGACCGGGGCTCCTGGTTCATGACCAGTGGTCCTGGTTCATGACCAGTGGTCCTGGTTCATGACCAGGGATCATGGTTCATGAATAGGGGTCCTGGTTCATGACCAGGGATCCTGGTTCATGACCAGGGGTCCTGGTTCATGACCAGGGGTCCTGGTTCATGACCAGGGGTCCTGGTTCATGACCAGGGGTCCTGGTTCATGACCAGGGGTCCTGGTTCAAGACCAAGGGGCCTGGTTCATGACCAGGGGTTCTGGTTCATGACCAGGGGTCCTGGTTCATGAGCAGGGGTCCTGGTTCATGAGCAGGGGTCCTGGTTCATGACCAGGGGTCCTGGTTCATGACCAGGGGTCCTGGTTCATGACCAGGGGGCTCTGGTTCATGACCAGCGATCCTGGTTCATGACCAGGGGGTCCTGGTTCATGTCCAGGTATATTAAATAAATCATGAAGTGACATGTATTGTCATGACTCACCTCAAAGTCACATCATATTTTGTATTTATTCTATGGGGAAAAAATTATTGAGGGGAAATGATATTGTGATTGTTTTGTGTATTATACACACGCATACACACGCACACACACAATGAGGTGTGTGAGATTTACGAGGGAGCGAATTTGTCAAGAGGTAGAGGACAGGAGCTGTGATTCGCACTCCTGCAGGCACATTTGGGTGAGTACATGTGCGTATACACGCATATATACGCACGCACACCGTACACACACACAACACACAAACACACCCACACTCGACTCCTGCAACCACATATAGATGAGCACACACACACACATCTCCTGAGGCGCACATCAACCAAATAACTGCTGCAGCATATGGGCGCCTAGCAAACCTGAGAACAGCATTCCGACATCTTAATAAAGAATCGTTTCGGACCCTGTACACTGTGTACGTTAGGCCCATACTGGAGTATGCAGCACCAGTTTGGAACCCACATCTAGCCAAGCACGTGAAGAAGCTAGAGAAAGTGCAAAGGTTTGCAACAAGACTAGTCCCGGAGCTAAGGGGTATGTCCTACGAGGAGAGGTTAAGAGAAATCGACCTGACGAAACTGGAGGACAGGGAGATAGGGGGATATGATAACGACATATAAAATACTGAGAGGAATTGACAAGGTGGACAGAGACAGAATGTTCCAGAGATGGGACACAGCAACAAGGGGACACAGTTGGAAGTTGAAGACTCAGATGAATCACAGGGATGTTAGGAAGTATTTCTTCAGTCACAGAGTGGTCAGGAAGTGGAATAGTTTGGGAAGTGATGTAGTGGAGGCAGGTTCCATACATAGCTTTAAGAAGAGGTATGACAAAGCTCATGGCGCAGGGAGAGTGACCCAGTAGCGTCCAGTGAAGAGGCGGGGCCAGGAGCTATGACTCGACCCTGCAACCACAACTAGGTGAGTACACAACACACACACACGCCCCGATGGCACGGTGGCTAGCGCTCTTGCATCAAGCACAGAGGGCCCGGGTTCAATTCCCGGCGGGGCCGAAACATTTCGAAGTGTTTCGTTACACACACACACACATACAACAGGCCT
>WNWK01011107.1:0-66357 GCA_009830355.1 Cherax destructor | reverse complement strand
AAATGGGGCCCCATAATTTGGCCATTTTTACAAATATTTCAAATCATATGCATTATTTTCTTAGTTTAATATTGTCATCGCATTGTAAGGCTGGCTGCTGGAGGTCAGGATACAAGGTATATAAGACAACGTTGATAAAACACATGTTACAATATAGGATGAATTATTTTATTTGGTATTTGCTACTACATTGTTAAAGAGTCCGAAAGGCTTAATGTTTTGTTCCAGCAAACCTGTGTTGACCCTTACGATCTTGCCAAAGAACTGCGCACACACACACGGGACACAACTGGAAGCTGAAGACTCAGATGAGTCAAAGGGATGTTAGGAAGCATTTCTTCAGCCACAGAGTAGTCAGGAAGTGGAATAGTCTAGAGAAAGACATAGTGGAGGCAGGAACCATACACAGTTTTAAGACGAGGTATGATAAAGTTCATGGAGCAGGAGAGCAGATACCCAGTAGCGGACAGCGCAGAGGCGGGGCCAGGAGCTGAGTCTCGACCCCTGCAACAACAATTAGGTGAGTACAATTAGGTGAGTACAATTAGGTGAGTACAATTAGGTGAGTACAATTAGGTGAGCACAGGCTGTACAACGAAGATGGAACATGCAAAATAGTAGAAAATGTTGACTTTGGAATTAAATTTGATCTATAAATTATGACGTACTTGACCAGCTTTACTACTTTTCGTCACCTCGTGTGTGTGTGACCCACTTAATATTTGTACTTATAACTCATTACATTTGTGACCGGATGTGGACGTGTCAGTGGCTCATTACCTTGTAATTTGTTCATGATTGTAACCATGTATAGGAGTGTAGATGGTTCATTACCTTTGTAACTCGCCATGATTGTGACCAGATCTACCGGGAGTTCATTACCTTTGTAACTAGTTCAGCTATCATAACTTTGGGGTACAGTCCCTGGACCCATTATGTACCTCTGTAATCTTTTGACTACCGCCCACACCATGGGTATGGGTGCATAATGAAGGTGTAGAACTAACTCCTAATATAGAAGAAGAAAATAATAAAAATAAAGTCTGTGAAATTTAGGTGCCAAGCCAAGCTTCAAGAATGGTTGAATCAGTGAACAAGCGGCTCCCTGACTCGCCTCATATTTTAAAGGTCTGTCACTTATAAATCCTACTGTTATTCTAAGCCAAACAGAAAAAGGAAAATTTTCTGATCTGCCATTTTTCCACCTGATAGACGATGTTGATGTAGTCGAAGACCAATGCAGAAAAATATCCTTGTTGCCTGGAATGAAGAAGAAAACTTCAAAGAAGATGGAATCCCTAAGGGAGCTTTATAATTTTGGCAAGCAGTATCCAAACACAATAATTTTAAAGAACTGTTGAATTATGCCCTAACATGGGTTATCGTGCCAGCAAGTAACGCAATACTATAATGATTTTTTTCTTATGTAACATCTATCAAAACTAAACCCAGAAATAGGATGCAAATTAAACTGCTGGATTCAATTGTAAGAATTCGTTCATTCTTAAGTGATACCAATATGTGGCCAAAACTTTAAATGTACTCCAGAAATGCTACAAATGTACTCCAGAAATGCTACAAATGTACTCCAGAAATGCTACAAATGTACTCCAGAAATGCTACAAATGTACTCCAGAAATGCTACAAATGTACTCCAGAAATGCTACAAATGCACAACACCAAAACCCTTTACGACTCGACTGCAGAAAAAGAACAAGATATCTTGAGGAAGTGCTGTCAAGTTAACAGCTGCGTTTCACTGTAAGTATTTTAAGTATAATTAAAAGTATTGTTGATGATATGTAATCGAATATATAGGCATAATTTATCCACACTTAATTGGTGGTATGTTGGTATGTCTCCCAGCATACATCTTCAAGAAGGCACTGGACAGGCATCTAAAGTCAGTACGTGACCAACTGGGCTGTGGTTCGTACGTCAGTTTACGTGAGGCCAGCAGTAACAGCCTGGTTGATCAGACCCTGATCCACCATAAGGCCTGGGGCGTTGACCTCCGAAACCCTCTCCAGGTAAACTCCAGGTAATTCAATCATTTTATATCTTTGGCCTAATACTTTTCCAAAGTGGCCATTTTTGGCCATATTGTCTTTAAATTTTGGCCATAAGCTGTTGTGTTCATCTGGCAACCCTGAGCAGAGTTTAGTGAGTGAAGTACGTTGGTGTGAGGAGGACGTGCTGGTTCATAGTGGAGGTGCGACCCATGTAAAGTAAGGAGCTTGCACTATTTACTGATGTACAAGTATGATGTAATCAGTAGGCTGAAGTGTTTAAAAAATTAAGGCAGCATTAATGGACAATTTTCCCATTACTAATATAGTTGACCTCCACATTGCTTTTAGCATGGAAATAATAAATCAATTATTTGCACACGATGCACAGTTTTTTACAAAACTGGATGACATTTAATAGTATACCTTGGAAAGACTGGTTATGTAGAGAACTTCAAGACAATGGAGAATAGGGGAAAGGGGTGCAGGTGGATGACATCGATACAGATATAGATATCTTTATTTACACGTACATGTAAAAGGTATACAAGTCTAGCTAACATCAATGACATACTACTATATAGAAAGCCCCTTGTTATGCAGAGCATTTCGGGCAAATTAGGTTAGTTTTGTCCCAGGATGCTACCCAAACCAGTTGACTAACACCCTGGTACCCATTTTACTGATGGGTGAACATAGACAACCGGTGTAAAGAAGCACTTCCAATGTTTCTACCCTCGCTGGGAATCGAACCCAGACACTCGCCATGTGAAGCGAGAGCTTTAGCCACCACCTGTATACTGCGCAGGCATTGAGACTAGTCTCATGCGGAAAGTGGTAGTACTCAAACATATCTTCAGAGACGACAAAAACCAAGTGAAAGAAACAGTCACGGTAGAATGATACTAAAATTTATAATACTAAATATTAATGGACTGTGTGATGCAGGTAAAAGTATGGATTTGCAAACATGTTACGGAGGTTCGCAATTAATATTACTTGTATAAAAGAACACATTGCAAAAACATGGGTATATTGAGATCTCTAATTTCATAACTCTTGCTATAATAGAAAAAAAGAGAAAAATGGTTATAACTGACCATAATTTTAAAAGGGTCGACCGGTAAGCCAGTGGAAGGCCTCGGTCAGATGACCAAAGCTCCAACGGCGGGTCATCATCTAAGACCCGCGTCAGGAAAATGTTTCCTGACGAACCTTACCTAACCTATAACAACAATCTGTCCTAGAAGGAAGTAGTTTTGTACTACACAGAGGTTAATGTAGTAAGTGACTGTGTTGAGAATGGATGGTATATGGAAGATTGCAAGTGGAGCGATACTGAACTTTCTTTTTCCTATCCCCCTCATAGTGTATTATTTAAGCTCACCACATCTTAATGAAGATAGGGAAGCTGTGATTTCAGGCATTGGGCAGGGAGGTATAACATATTGTATGAACGAGGAAGAGCCAGTTGTGAGTGAGGGAGGTGCGTGAGGCAGTTGGTAGAATGAAAGAGGGTAAAGCAGCTGGGATTGATGGGATAGACAGAAATGTTAAAAGCAGGTGAGATACTTTTAGAATGGTTGCTTTTATTTAACAAATGTATGGAAGAGAGGAAGGTAACTAGGGATTGGCAGAAGCATGTATAGTTCCTTTGAATAAAGACAAAGGGGGCAAAATACTAAAAATTATAGGGGAATAAGCCTGTTGAGTATACCTGGTAAAGTGTATGGTAGTTATTATTAAAAGAATTAAGATGGCGAGCAGGATCGCAGATGAAAAGGAGGCTTCAGGAAGGGTAGAGGGCGTGTAGACCAAGTGTTTACAGTGAAACATATAGGTGAACAGTATTTAGATAAGGGTAAAGAGGTTTTCGTTGTGTTTGAATTTGGAAAGGCATATGAAAGGGTACATAGGGAGCAATGTGGCAGATGTTGCAAATGTATGGAATAAATGGTAGGTTACTGAAAGCAGTTAATAGTTTTTAAGAGGATAGCGAGGCTCAGGTTCGAGTATGTAGGAGGGAGATTATTTCCCAGTAACAGTAGGCCTTATACAGGGATGTCTGATGCCACCGTGGTTGTTCAATATATTTATTGCTGGGGTTTTAAGATAAGTGAAAGCTCGAGTGTTGGCAAGAGATGTGGAATTAAAAGAGAATCTAACACAGTGGGAGTTGTTACAGTTGCTCTTTGCTGATGACACTGTGCTCTTGGAAGATTCTGAAAAGAAGTTGCAGAGGTTGGTGAGCGAGTTTGGAAGGATATGTAAAAGAAGGAAATTGAAAGTGAACATAGTAAAGAGCAAGGAGATGAGGCTAACAAAAAAATAGGTAGCAAAATATTGGATATCAGATTGGAGGGAGGTAATGTGGAGGAAGAGAATGTATTCAGGTATTTGGGATAGGACTTGTCAGCAGATGGGTCTATGAAAGAGGAAGTGAATCATTGAATAGATGAGGGGAAAAAGGTGAGTGGAGCACTGAAGAGTCTATGGAGACAAAGAACATTAACATGGTAGCAAAGTGTAACTTGGTCATAATTGTGACCAGATCTACTTCATTACCGCTGTAACTTGTTCAGCTATCAAAACTTTGGAGTCCAGTCTGTGGACCAATTGTGTACCTCTGTAATCTTTTGACTACCGCCCACAGGATGGGTATGGGGTGCATAATAAAGATATTAAACTAAAAACCAATGCACTTATATGGGTGTGAAGAATGGGGGGTGAATGTTGCAACAAGAAGGCTGGAGACAGTGGAGATGTGTCGGAGGGCAATGTGTGTTTTGAATATAATGCAGAGAAACTAACTTGGAGATCAGGAGGAGTGGGGTTTATAAAAGTATTATACAGAGGGCAGAGGAGGGGTTGTTGAGGGGGTTAGAACATTTAGAGAGGATAGAACAAAATACAATGACTTTGAGGGCATATAAAACTGTAGTGAAAGGAAGGATGGGTAGGGGAAGGTTAGAGGGAGGGAGTAAAGGAGGTTTTGTGTGCGAGGGGTTTGGACTTCTAGCAAGCGTGCGTGAGCTTATTAGATAGGAGCGAGTGGAGACGAATGGTTTCTATGACTATGTACTGCTGGATTGTGAACAAAGTAACATTTATGGATTCAGACCGTTGCGACACGAGTCTGAGGTGGAGACAGTGTCTACGTTCAGAACGTAGACACTGTACTTGCCACCTCCAGGACTCGTGTCCGGCTAACAGGTTTTCCTGAATCCATAAATGTTACTTTGTTAACTGTAGTGTAGGCACGCCTCTGGCAAGACTGATGAAGTGAAGGATCAAAGTGTTTTTGTTTTCGGGTCACTCTGCCTTGGTGGGAAACAGCCGATGTGTTAACAAAAATAAAATTTTGCCTTTGTAGCAGAGGATTTGAGGAAGGGAGAGGCGAGCCACTTCTAAATGCTAAATGTTGTCCTGCATATAATTAGCTTAAAAATCACTAATGAAACATATAATCATTGAGAAGCGCTTAATCGAGGGTCTGGAAGATAAAAAGGTTTGATCCGAGGAAGGACAGGGTAACTCCAGTTTTATGGATCAAGAACCCTTCACTGGCATCAAGGCACCACCTTGACAGGTATTGCATCATAAATTACTAAACTTCTGACGTTAAGTTATTAACACTCCCAATCCCAGTGTCATAACACTCCCAATCCCAGTGTCATAACACTCCCAATCCCAGTGTCATAACACTCCCAATCCCAGTGTCATAACACTCCCAATCCCAGTGTCATAACACTCCCAATCCCAGTGTCATAACACTCCCAATCCCAGTGTCATAACACTTCCAATCCCAGTGTCATAACACTCCATCGTGTCAATTGACACTTCTTTGTCACCGTGTTCTCAGACACACCGTCTCCGTGGTATCCACGACACTGTCTTTGCACCAGTGTCATGACACTCAGTCTCTAAGAAAACCTTTGCACCGCATTATTTGACACTTAAACACTCAAGAGTTACACAACCCTTTCTAACTTGTGTGTCGTGTCACCTGACACTCACCGGGTTACCACACCCTGATTTTCCACAATACTTCTGTATCTGTGTCACCTGACCCGCTCACCAGGTACAACACCCTGACTTTCCACAATATTTCTGTATGTGTCACCTGACACACAATGCTTACCAGGTACAACACACCCTGGCTTTCCCCGTGTCCATGTCCTCTGACATAGACACCCACAGGTCTCTGAAGTCTGCTACAAAAGCCTAAGTCAGCAGATGTTCACTCCGTGAGGCAATCTGGTGAACATTCTCAAAGGCCAGTAGATGTATCCCGTGAGAGTCAAAGGCCTAGATGTCACCAGCAGATGTATTCCGTGAGAGTCTAATGAACACTGACAATAAGGCCGGCTCAGCAGTCCCCACATTAGGTTTGATGACATACCCTGTGGTACTGCCGGCCGGCAGGTTAATTATCTAACCACCAATTTGGTAGGAGGCTGCAACAGCAATAAAATGTTGTAGTTCTATGTGTGTCTTATTTATATTGTATTGGTATGCTGCTGCACTACCGTCCAGTAGATAGACATGGAGTGCTCAATAACTAGCAGAGTCAACGACAAAATCTCCCCTCAAAGGAGTTCCTGGATGCTGGTGAGGGGCTCTTGACCTCGATAGAATTTATGTGATGAGAGAAGTGGAAGTAAGGTAGGTTGGGGTTTTGGACTTGGCTTTTTCAGATCATCGGGGGATGGGGGGGGTGCAGGTGGATTTAGGATGGGGGGGGGGTTTACCGCAACGATACAGCAGTGATTGGAAGTTGAATGTCTGTTTGCTTCAGGGTGAGGATGGGAGGACGTCGTTTGCTAGGTTATGGGATAGTTTGTGGCCAGGGGCACACGAGGAGTAAGATTTGATTAGATGGTGAGACTCGATTGCCAAGGCGAAAATCAAAGATTTTTACGTTCATAGGAGAAGGGAGGACAATTAAATGGCATTTGGGCTGATTGGTTACCTTGAAGGGTAGCTAAGAGATTGTTACCGGGGCGGAGGGGGATCTGGGTACCCAGTGGCAGAGATTGAGGGATTGAAAGACCAATTGCAGGTGTTGCAAAATGATTGTTTTGATGGTGCGCGAATGTTGGGGGGTTGGAGGCTGTATTGGGGGGGATAGGCCGTCGGCCTGCATCTTGCGCGGGCAGAGGATTATTATTATTATTATTATAATCAAAAGAAGCGCTAAACCACAGGGGTTATACAGCAATTTTTAATTTTTTTATACAAAACAAATATCTATTCCCACAAGCAGCCTTGTTGTTGTTGTTCAGCTGACACCACCCTCCTTACCCAGCCACCCCAGCCCTCCACGGGCAGAGGAAGAGGAGGACGGCAACGGAGGTGATGGAGTTGTGGGTGCATGTTGGGTTAGAGGGGTACAGGGATTGTCAGGAATTAGACACAACTAAGGGTATTAGTGGTTATGTGGATGCATGGCTTCGATCGTACATGTCTAGTGTGGGAGTAAGTGAGGCAGCATTGCAGGTAATGGGGGATGTTTGCAATGTGAGCTTGAGGAGGGTGATAGGGTGATGCTGGGGGGTCCTATAATGGAGAGTGAAGTATGGCAGGCGTTGTCGGCCATGAGCGCAGGTAAGGCACCGGGTATCAATGGGTTGCCCAGTGATTTCTGTCATGAATTGGGGTGTGTTGAAGGGGTTTCTAGTTCAACTGTTTAATGAAATGAAAGGAAGAGGGGTGATGGGTGAATTTCAAAGTACGGCGGTAGTGATCCTTGTGCCCAAGGGTGCAACGCAAGGGATAGTACGAGATTATAGAGCCATATCGCTCATGTGCAACGACTACAAATTGTTCACGAAAACATTGGGAAATCATTTGAAAAGGGTGATTGATAAGGTAATAGCTGTAGGGCAATATGGGATTCCAGGTAGATCTATGCATGAGGGGCATGGTCTGATCAGGGATTTCGTTGACGCTAGGCAGGCAGAGGGGGGTGATGGTGTTTTAGTGTTGGACTGGAAGGCTGCCTATGATAGTGTGGAGAGGGGGTCAGGTTCCTAGAGAGTTGTGAGGCCTGGTCAGGTTCCTAGTGAGTTGTTAGGTCTGGTCAGGTTCCAAAGAGTTGTGAGGCCTGGTCAGGTTCCTAGTGAGTTGTGAGGCATGGTCAGGCTTTATTTCATTTTATGTGTTGGCAGGGGTTTGGGGTGGAGGTCATGTCGTGGGCGGGGACGTTATATCGTGGTGCGTCTGTGTGCATGCAGGTAAATGGGAGGGTTAGGTCTAAAGTACTCATGAGTAGGGGTTTGCGGCAGGGGTGTCCCCTGTCGCAAGTGTTTGCATGTATGCAGGACCCTTTTTATAGGGAGATACAAGTATGTGTAGGGGAGGGGGGTGTTCGCCGGGTGTAGGGAGGTCTGGTATTGTAGGTTATGTAGAAGATACAATGGTCCTTGTAGGAGGGGAGTAGGGGTTAAGGGGTGTAGGTGACAGGATTGCAGATTAATGTGGTAAAGTCCAAGTTAATGGAAGTAGGAGACTTAGGTTTTGGTTTGGAGTGGGTGGACTGTCGTGAATCAGGTAAAGATTTGTGGTGTGATATATATGCGGAATGTGTGGGAAGCGTGGGAAGTTAATTCGTATGAATGAGGACCGCAGAGGTAGGTGAACGTAAACTGGCATTGTCGGCGGGTTTTTATAAGTCTAAGTGTAGAAATAAGGAACTTTTCTGGGGAAGCTGGGAGGATTTTTTGGAAGGGTATTGGATTTTTACACTGAGAGATTTAGGGAATTTGTAACGTAAGGGGTAAAATTCAGGCTAGTCTCCCTGGGGGGGGGGGTACCAGTAGGGTTGGGTTTTTAGGTGTGGATGAATGAGTGAAAGGGGGAGGGAGGTTTATGGGTTTCTAGACCTCATGTTTTAAGGAGATCAGTGTTGGATTTTGGTGGTGTGGTTCAAGATCTGGCCTTTTTGTGGGCGATGTAAATACGGAGAGTTATGTACACTAACGTGCTTGTTTGTGAGTGTGAATGGGTTTTGAAGCTAGTGGTGTATGTGGTGTGGGTGTGAAATGTGTGATAGTGTAGTCTTGGTGGTCTTCCATGGACCTAAAAGTTCTGATGTGTGTACAGTCAAGAGTGGTACAGGACAAACACAATGGATGCAGGTGTTTGAGTTGTTGTACAACGTGTGTATCATACAGTTTCTCTTTGCGTTTGTTGATTGTGGGTTTTTCTTTTTCTTTTTAGTACGATGAGCTTGTGCATCCTAAGAGTGATTTCTCACCTATAAAGGATTTGAAGATTACCTGTGTAAAGGTAGTGGGGTTCTGTACCATACTGTGTACAGGTGGTTTGGTGGTGGGGAGCCATGTCTCTTGTGAGTAGTGTGTATAGTTCTGTTGGTGGGGGGGTGTTTATGTTTGTTTTGGGGATTAGTTATGTATGTATGGTATTTGTTACTATGTAACGTGCAGAATGTGTACGCTGCCACTTGGTGGTTGTTGGCCACGGCGGGGTATATTTATTTATTAAACATAATTGTATTATATTGTGTGTTGTGGCATAAGTAAATGATTAGTAAACCCTGTGGGGTATTTTACAAAGAGAAATGATGCATCAAGCTAGATGTAGTGGTGGGCGTTTTAGTTTTGTGTTTACCTACAAGTAGTGGCTTGTACTAATGTATTCTTCTGTACGATTCAGGCCTGTGTGAGTACAGTATAGTGTTCAGGGTTTAGTAGTAATATGGTTAACATGACACTGTTGTAAATCATCTGTAAGGGTTGTCAAGCGAAATGGTTTAATGTAAGATACTAGGGGGGGGGGGTTCTTATCTGTATTGTTTTGATAAAGGTAAACTGTGTATTCCGGTTTAACTTGTATGTAGTAGGAGCCTATGTTTGGCAGTATTGTAACATGCTGATGGCTTTAAATAAAATATATAAAAAAATACACAAATAACCCACACATAGGAGAGAGGAGCTTACGACGACGTTTCGGTCCAACTTGGACCATTTACAAACTAAGTGTGAATGTGTATATAGTCCAAGTCGGACCCAAACGTCGTCATAAGCTCTTCTCTCTTATGTACGGGTTGTGTATTGTGCTTGAGTATATGTATGCATGTGTGTCTGTATGAATATAGGTATGCATGTATGAATGAACACTTTTGCATGTGTATTTGTATGAATGAGTATTGTATGTGTGTAAACTTTTGTATATGTATACAGGAGATGTATACTAGTGTAATGTGCATACATACGCAAAAATGTGTATGTGTATTCATCACCACCGCCATTACGATCACAACCATCACTACAACCACCACAACCATCACTACAACCATCACTACAACCACCACAACCACCACAACCATCACTACAACCATCACTACAACCACCACAACCATCACTACAACCACCACAACCATCACTACAACCACCACAACCATCACTACAACCACCACAACCATCACTACAACCACCACAACCATCACTACAACCACCACAACCATCACTACAACCACCACAACCATCACTACAACCACCACAACCATCACTACAACCATCATTACAATAACCACAATCATCACAACCATCACCACCACTACAATCAACACAACCATCACTACCACCACGACCACTACTATCAACACAACCATTATCACCATCACAAAGTCTAGCCTCTGCATATGTACCGTATGAAATGAATTACTTGGTGATAATTGACTGGCGATACCCTGTAGTTTCGAAATCAAATAAAAATTTGAGGTGGGGTGGGGAGGGTTTGTTTATCACGGAAGCCAGTAGTGAATTTAATGAAACTCTGTAGAACTAAACTTGTTAAATACTATCCTCTATAGATCCATCAGCAATTAAGACTGAAGGCAATTAACAGAGGTTAATTGTTCTAGTTTCCATACCAGTGTTGAAAACTGAGGCCGATCAGATGAGGTTTTCTCAAGAATGAAATAATGAAAGTTAAGAGGAAAAACATGAAGAAAAAATAATTGAGGCAACTATTTAAAGGTATCCCGTCTAGGATACCCGAAAACAGTGTTCTGGGAGAGAGGCAAATAATAGTGAGTTGGCAAAAGTTATTATTTTTAAACAATTTGCACTTGAGAGAGTGAGGGAGGGTGTGAGTGAGGAAGGGCGTGAATAAGGGAGGGTGTGAGTGAAGGTGTGAATAAGGGAGGGTGTGAATGAGGATGTGAGTGAGGAAGGGCGTGAATAAGGGAGGGTGAGTGTGAAGGTGTGAAAGAGGGAGGATGTGAGTGAGAGAGGGTGTGAATGAGGGAGGGTGTGAATGAGGGAGGGTGTGAATGAGGGAGGGTGTGAATGAGGGAGGGTGTGAATGAGGGTGTGAATGAGGGAGAGTGTGAATGAGGGAGGATGTGAATGAGGGAGGGTGTGAATAAGGGAGGGTGTGAGGGAGAAAGGGTGTGAATAAGGGAAGGTGTGAATAAGGGAGGGTGTGAATAAGGTGTTACATATATCATTTGTAATATACCAACCTTTATATGTAAGATCCCTTGAACCTATGACGTCACAATACCCGCACCATGTGAGTGCAGCGTCAGAGGCCTCCCTCTCATTCTCGACATAGGCGTAGGACTGGACAGAATGGCTGGGTATATCTTTTCCTCGCTTACTCAATATTATTTGTTGAGCCATCTTTACATACTGTTCAAGACAGTAAGATATTCCTGCTTGTCGCTAATACTTTGGGTCACAGTGTTCGACTCAGAGCCAATACTACTATCGTAGACCTTGTACACTATCCTTATCCTGTGTGTGCAGAAGCTGATGTGTCACCTGACCAGTGGGTCGGTGCTATTTCAGCCGGGGAAAGTTCACCCAGTTCGCTGGATCAATCCATTCCACCAGTTGTGGAGAAAGACTTAGCCCCCACTGACTTCCCAGACGAAGTCGAACGGTTGTTGAATTTGTTGAATAAACACCGTAAAGCAATTGCCTTACCAGGTGAGAAGATGGGTATAACGAACCTATTGTCCCATCGTATCCCACTTGAACCTGGTACCAGACCAATTTATGTACCTGCGTACAGAATGCCTCATTCCCAAGTTGCTGTCGCAGATGAATTGATCAATAAATGCTTGATGATGGTGTTATCGCACCTAGAAACTCACCCTGGAATGCGCCCCTGATCCTAATACCTAAGAAGGATGGTACTTGGCCCCCAGTGATCGATTTTAGAAATTGTAATTGTAATATAATTTGTAATACATTATATCAAGATCCATTACAATTACATTAAGAACCATTACTTTAAGAATTGTGATAGTAGATCAGTTATTACTATCTATTCAGTCGATTTTTTTTATATTTTATTTAAAAACACTAGGAATACATATACAATAAACAAAAGCGCCAACAGGCATACAACGTAACAGAGCAGTTATGTAATACATAATCAAAACGTAAACAAAGAACCCGTCATCACATAATAGAAACCTGTACCATATATAATGAAACCTTATTCACCCACATACATCGAAGTTATAAAAGTACATTATATACACTGGAAAACAAGTCTCACATGTAATATATACAGTTATTAAGATGCATAATATATTTGAACACCTCTTATGTCATATCTATATGAAACAGACTCTGTACATAAAAACCATTATCATAACACCATATGTGGAAAATATTGGTATTTTCCGAAAGTTGTAATTGATAAACTTTCCAATATGAATAGATATCATTGCTGTGTTGTTGTTGGCTTAACATTAACTGAAAAGAACCAACGAATTCACACGCATGCGCGAGATGCCTGGGCAGCTGGGCAGGGAGGCGGCATAGAGGGGAATAGGCAGAGAGTGAACTGGGAGCCTACCGACCCGATCAGGTGATGGGATGGCCTGTCGAATTTGGAGATTCCGCCCACCAAATCGGATTTAATTACCTCCTTTCGTAATGTGGAGGAATATCCAGTGACAGGGGGAATATCAAGTGGGACAATCGGTCCAGGAGGTCCAGTAATAGGACAATAATTGTGAAATAAGGTGGGCCGCCGGCGTGTGACGCGGTCATAGGCCTATTTGAACTGAGTGAAATAACCATACGGCAGGATAAAGTCGTAATCCTGATGCAGGGGAGTTCATCTTAGAAGAGACTGTAATATATTCGATGAACTGTGGGAAATGGTGAATGTAGTGAAACCGAGTTGTAAATAATCAGGGGTTGATTGTAGCGACCGGGTCTGGCTTGAGTACGCCATACCCCGACCGCCATATTGGATGTGATTGAAATGAACTAACATATCGCAAGTTATCTACTCGAAATTCAAGTATCGAGACTGTGAATGTGTATAAACTAGTGGGGCATTAAGCCAGGATACACGTAATACAGTGGTACCTCGGTTTACGATTTTAATCCGTCAGAGAGGGCATATTTTAAGCCGAAACAATCGTAAAACGAATCAATTTTCCCCATAAGAAATAATGGAAATAAATTTAATCCGTCCAAGACTTCCAAAAGTAGTTAAATAAAATATTTTTTAGAACTTTTGGACATTAAATAATACACAATTTAATAAAGAATACATAAATATACATGCAAATATTGTACAATAACATGTCACTTACATTTATTGAAGAGTTGTTGATGTGTGGAGGACGGGAGGAGGGGAGAAGGTGGAGTAGTATGCTAGTGTTTGGAAGGGGAATCCCCTTCCATTAACACTGCAGGTGGTAAGTTCTTTTCTGGGGTTACTTCCCTTTTCTTTGAATGCCACTAGGACCAGCTTGAGAGTCACTAGACCTCTTTCTAACAACAAATTTGTCCAGGGAGATCTGTGTCTGGCGATTCTTTAACACATCCCTGAAATGACACACCACTGTGTCATTGTACAGGTTGCCAGCACGGCCTGCAACAGCATGGTTAGGGTGATATTCATCCATAAATGCTTGCACATCACTCCATTTGGCACAGATCTCCTAATCCTTGAAGAAGGCACATTCTTCCATTTTTGTTCCACCTCCACCTCCTCCTCTGAACCATTGTCCTGACCTCTGCTCTCTTGTTCCAGTTGCTGTTGAAGCTCTTGCAGATCTTCAGTGGTTAGCTCTTCCTTGTGCTCCTCCACCAACTGTTCCACATCCTCACCACTCACCTCTAACCCCAAAGACTTGCCCAATTCCACAATTTCTTCCAAAACAGGCTCAGGCTCAGGCTCAGGCTCAGGGTTCTGAGGCTCAGCCCCAAAACCTTCAAAATCCCTCCCTAGGACACAGTCTGGCCACAATTTTCTCCAGGCAGAGTTCAAAGTCCTGGTAGTCACTCCCTCCCAAGCCTTACCTATAAGGTGTACACAATGCAGCATATGGAAATGGTTTTTCCAAAATTCTCTTAGGGTTATGTTCATGTCTGTGGTCACATCAAAGCACTTTTGAAACATTGCTTTGGTATAGAGTTTTTAAAGTTGGAAATGACCTGCTGGTCCATGGGCTGGAGGAGAGGAGTGGTATTAGGGGCAAGAACTTCACTTTGATGAATTTAAACCCTCCACAATTTTCTCTACCAAGTTTGGAGGATGACAAGGAGCATTGTCCATTATCAGGAGGCACTTAAGTGGCAAATTATTGTCCAATAGATATTTCTTCACACTGGGGCCAAACACTTCATTGAACCAATCTAAGAAAATGTCCTTTGTGACCCAAGCCTTTTGTTAGACTTCCACATCACACACAAGTTAGACTTGCTGACACCGCATCTGCCAAACACTCGGGATTTTCAAAAGATACACTAGTAAAGGCTTCACTTTGCAATCACCACTTGCATTGGCACAAAGCATCAACGTTAGCCTGTCTTTCATAGGCTTATGTCCTGGCTGTGCCTTTTCCTCCTGAGTAATGTAGGTCCTGTTGGGCATTTTCTTCCAAAACAGGCCTGTTTCATCACAATTAAACACTTGTTGGGGAGGAATTGTTCAGCCTCTAGGTACTCCTGGAATTCAGGAACATATTTTTCAGCCGCACTTTTGTCAGAACTGGCTGCGTCACCATGCCTCACAACACTATGTATGCCAGTACGCTTCTTAAATTTTTGAAACCAGCCTCTGCTGGCTTTAAATTCGCTCACTTCACTCGTTGCAGGCATTTTCTTAAGGAGATCATCATGCAACTGCCTTGCTTTTTCACATATTATTCCCTCCGAAACAGTATCTCCTGCTAACTGTTTCTCGTTGATCCACACCAACAACAACCTTTCCACATTTTCCACCACTTGTGGTCTCTGTTTTGTGATCACAGATGCACCTTTTGCAACAACAGCTTCCTTGATTTTACTTAAATATTTCTTATCCACAATGGTAGCGATGGTAGAATAGGGTTTACCATACAGCCTGGCCAGCTCACTGATACGCACTCCACTTTCATATTTTTCTATTATCTCCTTCTTCACTTCTATCGTACATATATTTCTGTTCCTCTTTGCCACAGGCTTAGCACTAGGATCTTTCCTTGGACCCATGGTAGCTTATTTAGCAGTTGCAAGCACTAAAAACAGTGGAATAATGACAATATACTGGTATGAATGCGTGGGTGTGGGTGGGTGGTCGCTCTCGCTTGTAAACAATAGCACTGACGCTCCCTGGAGTGCGCGCTCAGCTGGGCGCCAAGCGGACAGGTCCGGTACGAATGTCGGTAACCGAAGCAAACATCGTAAACCACAAACAAATTTCTTACGTTATAAATATCGGTTACTGAAAATAACGTAAGGTGATAACATCGTAAACCGAGGTACCACTGTATGTAAAGTTATACGTATAAACAGTACAAACGGTCGGATTAGTGCGAGGATCTGATTCGCTACCCCGACCAACCACATGTTAACGAACGCTCGGTCTCGTGGGCGTATAAGAGTGCACGGAAATTAACCTTCCTTGACTCGACGAGACAGCTAACACCATCGCGATCGAATCAGATCGCAGGAGGACGCCAACAACGGAACGACTCCCTCATCTAAAGCTAAGTACTCTGTTGTCGACTTTGTTATTGGCCAATGATATTGTTACGCACAGTAGATGTACTTTAGCTAGGTCAACGATCTACGATACACCGCTATGATGCTGTTAATTAGGTGAGTGTTGGTCATGTTAATTGAACTATGTGTTCTCTACCTCTTCTCCGTGTGATCAGTTGTTCAACAACCAATACAGTCCACTTAAATTTAACGTAATATAGTTATAATAAATGATCTTCTCAGATTTATTTATACTGGTCCAGAGTGCAGTGGGCTTACGAGAATATTGAAGGTACCCCCTCGGTGCGGCCAGGAGCGGGTAAAGTTCTCACATACCTTAAAGGGAATGACTGCGGTAAAATTTATACGAGTCGGTCATCTCCCTGGGAGTTTGTTTATTGCTAGTGGCGGTGTCCCAGATAGACTTATCTCTCACAATTCCCCACACCATAAGCATAACGCTCACATTGGGCCACACAACCCCGCCTGTTACCATATAATTTTAATCCTACAATTATATTCTGTATATCACAACAACACTGAAAACAACCATCTACATAGTGTATGTACACAATAAATTAATGTCTTGCCTTCACGGAATTACAATGGAACCATCCACATATAGACGACTCTGTTATTATTACTTTACATTGACTTGGTATCCCTTGATACCACTGCTATCCCTCCCACTCCCCACCCCACCCATCCCCCCACCCTCACCTCACATAACAACAGGGTAATTCAGTCGATTTAATCCTGTTATAATTTTCATGATTAGTTCTAAGTTATAAATGTGTTTGCTTTGTATAGAATCACCCCAGTATCACCTGTCTGTTCAGTCTATAGAATTGTATTGTATGTCGAGCTGTTAAATATATCATTTGTATTATACCAACCTTTATATGTAAGATCCCTTGAACCTATGACATCACAAAACCCGCACCATGTGAGTGCAGCGTCAGAGGCCTCCCTCGCATTCTCGACATAGGCGTAGGACTGGACAGAACGGCTGGGTATATCTCCTCCTCGCTTACTCAATATATGCTGTCACCATCCATCCGTGAGTTTCCCTTTGACTACCTTTTATCTCCAAGAACCCCACATGATAAAGGGAGAGTGTGAATAAGTGAGTGAGGGTGTGAATGAGGGAGGGTGTGAGTGAGGGAGGGTGTGAGTGAGGGAGAGTGTGAATGAGGGAGGGTGTGATTGTGCAAGAACTGGAGTGGGGTCCACCTGACAGGCTAGCAACCCATGGAGTTCCGTACGTGCTATTCGTGATCTATCACAGCTAGTGGAGCATCATCTCTCCCTACTGCTGTACTTCAGCGCCATCAGAAAGTGCTGATGGATCACTTAGTAGCCAGGACTGAAGAACTGTGTTGCATGTCTGTTTGAGTTGCGTCAGTCCCACACCTGTCTAAGCGCAACATAACCCTCCACGATACTTCTGAAATACTGATTCACTTCCACATTAGTGTACTTAATCCATTGAAATTCTTATAAAAGATTATTCTACATCTTTCGAAAACAAAAAACTGAAGATTTATTGTTTATAATATTACTGGAGTATTATAATCGCTTATTGCACATCCCACTGTGGATGTGCGATTTGTGATTGAGGGGAAACAAACATTTACTTAATTGGCCTTGTCTTGTATAGCCAGGAGAAAACATCACAGACGTCGCTCACGCTGGACGTTGCTCACGCTAGACGTTGCTCACGCCAGACGTCGCTAACGCCAGACGTCGCTAACGCCAAACGTTACTTTCAAGATGACTGAGATGCAAGAACTCGACAGACTGAAAGGAAAAGGTAAAGTAATCCTTGATAATTTATTTCAGTCTCTCTCTCCCACAAATATGAACAACAGAATATATTGAAAACTGTACATAATACCGACAGGTTGATGAGTAAGATACAAGTGTTGTACATGTGTCTTACTCTGCAACTAGTCGGGATTGTATACCATTTTTAACATGTTTGACACAGCAACACAACAGTATCTTGGTACAGAGGACATTTTCCACAGCAACACAACAGTATTTTGGTACAGAGGACATTTTCCACAACTTCATTACTAGAGTGAGAAGGATTGGAACCCAGAGGGGGACCTACTTAGCATGAACCAATAGACGCGCTGCAGTGCTCCTCAGATTCTTGCCCTCTTACTTATATTAGAGGTTCCCGCCTCCTGCTACATCATCCACACCTTCACAACTTACCTTCGGCAGTATTTACGACTCCATTCTTATGTTTCAGCTTCATTGTTCCAGACAATGGAGCTGAACACATCTCCAGGCTAAGGGACTGACCACCTCAAAGCCTATTTCTCCAATGTTGGACTGGTTACATCAAACGTTGCGACTACTTCTGTTGCCTCTGTATTTGACTGAAGAAGCCTACTGTGTAGGCGAAACGTTTCAATCAACAATAAAGATATCCAATTGTTGCACATGTCCTATTCATCATGAGCAACAGAACACATACAGTGGCTTCGCTTTGCCTTTCGCCCCTTACCTGGAGGGTGTTCCGGGGGTCAACGCCCCCGCGGCCCGATCCATGGCCAGGTCTTGTTCACTCTCTTGTATTTCTTGTCCTGGAAAGTGCCGGAAGGCCGAGAAGAAATTAATACCTAGCAGCATACTCAGCAATAGCAGTTAGAGACAATGGTTCATCAAGAAGTGCAGAGGCAAAAGCTACAAATGTAAGTGCATGGAAAAAATATGGAAAGGGAAGAACGAAAGAAAACAAGGAAGCAAGCAAACAAGCCAGAAATGAAAACGTCTGAGCTGGAGAGGCTAAACAATAATTTGAGAATATAGCCTTGAAATCCAAATCAGAATTAAAATTGCTATACAGACACTTCAGGAGGAAGACAACAGAAAATGACCAGGTGTTCAGGAAGTCTGTGAGATGATTAAAATATTTAAAGAGGAATTCTCAGAGGAAATAGGGAAATGCCAGAGAACCAACGAGAAAGAGTACGTCAACGAATACTGGACGCAGTCCATACAACTGACGAAGAGGTGAAGTAAGTACTGAGTGAGTTAGGTACCTTGATGTCAATAGGACTATATATATCTTCCTGAGTTCTGATAGAGTAAGCAGAAGCAGTGTATAAACAACTGGCTACAATCTTCAAGTCAAGTGATATAGGGACAGACTGGCAATAATAAACTATAGGCTAGAGTCGCTAACTTCCATGGTATGTTAAGTTATATAGATGTTATCAGAAGAGTAATGGAACACCTGGAAAAGAGCAGGTTCATAAACAACCCAGCACGGATTTAGAGAGGGAAGAGGTAAATGCTGCATTCTATGACAAGATGATAATAGTGAGGCAGAAGAGGGATAGATGGATTGCATAATTTTGAACTGTAAAAAAGGCTTTTGATACTCTACCGGAACAAAAGCATAAAACATCTATCTAATTTCCACGTTCAAATTGCCACCGGGATTAATGAGGAAGTTGGGCACAAAATAGGGAAATAATGAAAGTAGGGAAATGATCTGTCTTAGGGATCAATCAATTCCCTTCAATTGGACTCCAGTGCTATGGACTAGAAGCAGAGGAATAGATCTATACAAAAGTACGAGTTCAGATATCTAGACGTGTTGAAAAAAGATGTTCAAAACTTGATGAAGTAGGTATAAAGAATACTAAATGGGATTTACGAAAGTCATAATGAGACACTTCTCAGACAAAATGATGAGTTGAAATCGCCTAATAAAAGGGGTGGCATAGGTAGGGTCGGGATGTAAATAAAACCCGAGAGTCAGTTAAAGATAAGGGGAATAAGGAAAAGAGATATAAAGAGCAGCCAGTGTACCACTTGCCTACGTAAACACGGTCTGTGGTATAGTGAAGTGGGGCAGGAATGGAAATTCGAGAATGTCGAATATCCTTGCAAAATAGAAGTGCACTTTTGTTGTATGATGCATCAGGATAAGAGTCGAGTGACTGAAAAAAAATAAATAGCTAGATGCAGGTCATACTGTTGCGTTATTTAGGTTCATGTCAATAACATAACGGGGGAAAATGGGAAATCATCATTATAAGTTCTACCGATTCTCCAGTATCCTTTATATTCCACTGTAAAATTGACATATATAGTGGAAGGTGGTGGCTAAGGATTAGGGGACTATATAGGGTAGAAGAGCAAGGTAAGAAGGGATTTGTATATAATGGATGGTTAGTGTTAGAAGTAAGGTGCTAGAAGTGTTAAGTGTTAAAAGTAAGAGTGCCACAGGGAAGTGTCCTTGGTCCCCTGCTCTTCCTCTTATGCACCAATGATCTTCCCAATGTATCACAACACCTGAAACCAATTATCTTTGCTGACGACACGACTTACGTCATCTCCCACCCTAATCTTGCCACACTCAACACCATTGTTAACGAGGAGCTACTAAAATTATCTACTTGGATGACAGCCAATAAATTTACACTTAACACTGACAAAACCTTCTATATTATGTTTGGTAACAGAGCAGGTGTTACACAACTGAACATTAAGATCGACAACACTTTTATTGCTAAACATAATGAGGGCAAATTCCTGGGCCTACACCTCGACAGCAAACTAAAATTCAGCACCCATATCCAACACAACAAAAAAAAGTATCAAAAACTGTTGGGATCCTCTCCAAAATACGCTATTACTTACCACAATCAGCCCTTCTCGCATTATATTATTCAATCATCTGTCCCTACCTCACCTATGCTATTTGTGCTTGGGGATCGGCAGCAGCAACACACCTAAAGCCAATAATAACCCAATAAAAAGCCGCAGTTAGAATTATCACGCAATCCAATACTAGGCAACACCTCATCCCCCCACTCTTCAAAGATCTAATCTCACTTTTGCAGAACATCCACACTTACTACTGTGCAACCTACATTTATAAAACCAAAAATTCCATTATTAACCCTGAACTAAAACACTTTCTTGATAGTTGACAGGACCCACAGGCACAACACCAGGCACAAAAATCTCTGACATTCCCCGTGTCCGGCTAAACCTATACAAAAATTCAATGTACATTAAAGGGCCTAAAATCTGGAACTCCCTACCTGAAAACTCTAGAACTGCAGACACAACCATCACTTTAAAAACTACCGTTAAAAAACATCTTATCTTCCTGACACACCCTAGCGTCAGCTAACTACACGAAAACCATCTATTCTCCTATTTGTATCATGCACACATAAAAAACAAACTAGACCTACTCTCGATATTTGTGATTCCCCCCAATTTAAAATTACACTCACCCAAATGATTGTATACATAAAAATTCGAATAAAGCTATTGCCTAACAAATCTTAAACTAGTCATAAGTTTGAGATACTCCAATATAGGAGCTTGAATATAAACTGTGTATCATGCCAAGACAAAACCATTCTCATTGCTAAATTTACAAACTGTAATGCAGTTACCTAGCTTTAATATCAACAAGCACCTTAACCTGTATCAATATAGAGTTAGAATTATTATTAGTCTGCCCGAAATGCCTAGTCATGCTAGGCATGATAGTGGCACTCTTTGTAATTAGTATTTAATAATATGTAAACCACACATTGTAACCAATATATAGACAGTATAATAACCTATGTGACATGTCAAGATATCTTATTAGTGAAGGTAGGATACCACTTATACTAAGCAAATTTCCTAAATTTGCTTGTAACAGATAAGTGAACTGTAGATATAAATCCAAATTAATTTCCATGAACTTGCCTATCTGTGCTCATGATAGTGCGAGCACAGATGGGCATGTTTGTGGAGCAACTTGCAAAGTGAACAGACTGACTGATGTTGTAGGCTTAGGCTTGGCTACAGGTACTTCTGGCAGTTTGGGAGACACAGATGATGATCAAACTAAATGCAAATTATGTGATCAGGTATAAGGTCACTGTCTTGAACACTATGTGCTTAATTGTCCACTTATTTAGGAATACAGAGATAGACAGTATAATAACCTATGTGACATGTCAAGATATCTTATTCATGAAATAAAATACCAATTGTACTAAGCAAATTTCCTAAATTTGCTTGTAACAGATAATTGAAATGTAGATATAAACCCAAATGTACAATTGTTAACCCCTTTGGGGTCTAGTGCCTAGGCCTTTTGTGTATCCATATGCTCTTGCGCTACCGTCCACAGGATGGATATGGGGTGCACAATAAACTAGCCACTTCGGTGGCAAAATCTAATCTAACCAATATTTCATAATATTTAAACCCCACATTGTAATCTTTACAGAGAAATAAACATTTGTATTTGTAAGGTGTGTTTGTGTTCGTTGAGAGTGTAGACTCGCTGTAGTCGGTAGCGATGCAGAGCGGGAGAGCATAAAAAATTATATTTTTAAGTTGAGGATAATGTATTGTCAGACTCAGTCAGCGGCCACATCCTAGTGGCTTTCTTTCGTGCCAAACAAAATACTAGTATTATATGTTAACTATATTACCTGAATACTGCAGAAAAGAAATAACGTTATTATTATTATTCTAGATCTAAACAGATCGAGACATTGTCCCAATAAAAGCTTGCTCTGCAAAATCTCTTACAAGAGAAATTCACACCTTTTCTCGAACAGCTGGATATTATTATTCTACTGCATTTCATTGAGGAATTACGATTAAAATAGTGAAATCAGGTGGACAGTGTTAATGACTGGTACATTGCATAGTTTGTATGAAAGAAGGGAAAAATACCGAGGGATTGGTACAAAGTAAATATAGCTCCTTTGCATGAAGGGGATAAAACAGTGAAAGAATTATAGGTCAATAAGGGAAAAAAAAAAAAAAAACATGAACACCCTTCAAATGTATGAAAGCACTGATTGATAGTGACTGAAAAGACACAAAATGTACCTGTAATAGAGGAAGAGTGAATTCAGAAAGTTAAGGAGATGCATGAATCAAGCGCTGATGGCAGTGAAATACATTACACTTCAGATACAGTAAAGAAGCTTATTGCATTTATGGATTTTCAAACTGCATAAGACAAGATAGATCAAGATGGGTTATGGATAATGTTACAAATGCATGGAATAAGTAATAAGTTGTTGAAAACATTAACATGTTTTTGTTAGGAGAGCGAGGCAAAGGATAGGCTTTGCAGTAAATAAAAAAATAAACATAAGTGTTTGTCAACATGACTTCTTGTGTTACCAGACGTTGCTAGAGAAATAAATGTTACTGTTTGTGGAAGAGGTGTGTTAATATCAGATAATTAATCAAAGTGGGGGTTATCACAGTTGCTGCTTGTAGATGCTACAGTGCTAGTGGGAGATGTTTTCTTGCCTGGTACACTCTGTCTTCTTGGAAGCGGACTAGTGTTAGAGAAAAATAATGCCATTATTCTCCCGATAAAACTAAATTTCTCTCCTGTGCTACAGACGCAGCTGACGTCGCTGGCAAGATGTGTGAGAGCGTAGAGCCGAGAGCAGAGCGTATAAAGAGACTGGCTCGACAGGTAAGCTATGAACACGGGTAACTTAGACAACACTGCTAACTAGCAAGTCTCAAGCATATATGAGGTAAGGTGTAAGGAAGTAATAATTGCTACTGCACGACTGTTTAAGTTAAATATAGATAACAGAAGGCCTTACTGTCCACACTAAGACTGAGAGGGACTAACCCCATTTCGGCTGCTTGAGGCAAGCATTGTATAGCAGAAGGCTCTCTACCTGCCCTCCATTCTTTCCGACCACACAGCTGGTTTAAAAAATTGAGTACTTGGGGTCGTAGGGGGAAATGTAATCATCCCGTATTAAAAAATTATATGAACATTTAATATAAAAAAAATAAATAGATGCTAGATATAAACTACAACAAACACTAAGAATTTTCTCGGATCAAACCTGATTACCTCCCATTCCCCAGGCACCGTATGACCCGTACGCGTTTAGCGGTTTCCCATGAATATATTAATACTCTGCATTTCGGCACTTCCTAGCTATTAATCCTCGTCCTATATCACTTGGATAAGGCTCTGAAAATATTGCTGATAACATCGTCAATCGTACAGCACAACGCTACAGGGAATAATTTTAACGAAATTCAGCGAATATTGTATTCGTGTGTAAGTATTGAACCCGTAGGGGTCACACAGAGCCTGGGAGGCGGAAGATGATTAGGTTTGAGCTGAGGAAGGTAATGCTACCTATGTAGAGGACCAAGATATGAACAAATGTGGTCCACTTTTCTCCATGCTCTCACTGGCACCCCTCATTCCTTAGCTCTCACTCCTTAACTCTCCCTCATTCCTTAGCTCTCCCTCATTCCTTACCTCTCCCTCACTCCTCGACTCTCCCTCATAGCTTGGCCTGGTATCTGTGGTGACATTCTCTTACTTCTCGCTGGGAGCGGCGCTGCCTTGGCCCTCTCCGGCACTCTCTGACCTGGCCCAGAATAATGGCACCCTCTTCGGCACTCAGATCACCTTAAACTCTGCCGAGAAGGACATGACTGGTGAGTCGGACTCCAGAAACACTAACATACCACTAACATCAGAACTGAAGCAAAGTTAAAAATGTATAAAAACACACATGACATTTCGCTGTTTTCTTCAGATCAGTGACTAAATAAAACTCTTGCTTGCTCAGCAACTTTTATATTTTCTTCATTCTGAAATTATGACAAATTGGTACACTATTATTTGTAATGAATATGAATTTGAGCACAAAATTGCAATGAACTCTGGTCAGTGACAATAACTAACCTACGGATACATAGGCTATATTAGCTAAGAACAATTATTCACCAATTATTCACCATAAAATTCCAGGTTCATCTATCTTTCCACCTGAGTTTTTAACACATTTGCAGTTTACCCAGGATATAACCTCAGCAGGACTGTTATTCTAATACTTGTACTGGATTTTTCCCTTGATGCGACACATAACTCTAAGTTAACATACAAGTACCGATTTTTAAAGCTATATGGGCTGGGGCAGCAGAACTCGGCCGTGATTAGATGATGCCCGACCAATTGTTCTTGTGAGGAATGACACACGCGGATTTACCGTCACATGAACATAACTACATTATAACATCCCCACCACATCCCCCAACACAAAATAAAACCACAATAACAAAATTCGATGTTCTTCCTGTAGGCAGCTTACTGTACTTGGGGACGCTGGTGGGGGCGTGGATCTCCGGCTGGATGGTAGCTAAGATAGGGCGTCTCCGCTCCATGCAGGTCATCGTGGTACCATACGTGGGTGGCTGGCTAATTGTCGCCCTCGCCCCTACCACACCTGTTCTACTCATTGGCAGGTACCAGCAGAGGCTAAACAACAGAAAAAGACCATGATTGTAGAATTTTTCGTGAGGCAGATAGATAACTAGCAACTGGCCAAATGCCTTCCTTCTTATTCTTTTTGAAAATTTAAAAATCCTTCCACCGTCTCCGTCTTTCCTAGGTGAATGGTCGACGCCAGCAAGCTACCCCCATTTTAAAAATTTTTTTGGGAGCCTGGGGAATGTCGAAGGCGGGTTCCAAAAGTTGGAACGTCGCAACCCGTAAACACCGAGGGCGGGGACTTTGGGGTGGCGGGGGTTCCTTTAAAAAAAGGGTTTTGCGACAAATAATCGTAGTTGTATTTTCTCTTTTCCAAAATGCAGATGTGGGGAAAACTTTGTTTTTAAAGGGGTCCGCGCGGATCCCAAACCACCGGGGCCCCCCGGGATCCCGATGCCAACCCCGCCATCCCGGAAACCCCTAAGGGGGGCTGGCACACGGGCCCTCCCTTCCTGCTGCTGACGTCATTGGACGGCGATACCTGCTCGTTTTACTCAATAAACCTTTTTTCCTCATCGCCCCTGGGTTTTATATTCCCCCCGGTTTATAATGCCGACCCCGGGACCCCCCACAAAAAAAGGAAAAAAATTTTTTCCCCAAAAAAATTAGGATGGGGAAAACCAAAAAAAAAAAAAAATTTTTCATCTTTCCATCCTGGATCTTTCATTTTGTGAACAATCTTTTTTTTTGTGAATAAGTTGTTTGATAATTCTTGTATCATTCTAAAGCGGTTTAGTTCATGAAAATTTTTAAAAAAATATTTTTTAAAAAAAGGAATTTTGGTGTATTTGGGGGATTTAATAAATTTTAAAAACCCCCTAACAATTTCGTTCACTTGGAAAAAAATTGGGTTTCTCGCCCAGACTTTAATGGATAAAAGTGATGGGGGGAAAATTATTTCCTTTTTTGCGGCTGACGTGGTTGCCAACTGGGGCGGGCGATGGCACTCTTCATATGCGACACCCGGTGTTCACCCCCTTCCTTATTCGGGCTCGGGAAAACTTTCCCCCAAAATCCGTTCCCAGGTTTTATTTGGAAAAAAAACAGTTGGGGAAAATAGTTACCGGCTGAAAAAAAAAAGCGTTTTTTTATTCCCCGAAATTAATATGAACCTCTCAACCGGGTTTTTTTATATTTAAAAAACGAAAATTTTTACGGGTCATTGTTTATAAACTAAGGGATTCTATTAAAAAATCTCCCCTTTTTACCCCTTTCCCAAAAAGGGAATTTACCAATGTAAAAAAATAATTTACAAGTGGAAAAACGTCCAAAAATTTTAGCCACAATTCCGGGGTTCCTTTTCCCATGACATTAAAAAACCCATGTAACGTAATTCCCCCCTATTTAAACATAACGTTTTGGGGAAAATTTTTCTGGGTACTAAACCAAGGGAATATTCCGATATTTTCATTTCCCCAAAAAAGGGGGGGGCCCCGGGGCCCCAAAATTTTCCCTTTCCTAATTTTTAAAACCCATCCTATGACACGGATTATAAAAAAGGGATAAAAAATCTATTGTTCCCAAAGTAACTACCGTGGGGCAGGACACCCCTTTTGATTTAGTAAAAAAAATCCTAAACTGGCGCCCCATCCACCTACATAACATATCCCTCTTTCATTCCTCACCACCACCACCACAACTAGACTCGAAAACTTCCACCATAATTAACACTCGCCTACCTATCACCATTACATCTTTCAACAAAATTCTACGAATTACCATAAGTTTTCAAAAAAAAAAATAATCCCCCATTACCTGGAGTTTACCTGGAGAGTTCCGGGGGTCAACGCCTTCGCGGCCCGGTCTGTGACCAGGCCTCACGGTGGATCAGGGCTTGATAAACCAGGCTGTTACTGCTGGCCGCACGCAGTCCAACGTACGAACCACAGCCTGGCTGGTCAGTTACCGACTTTGTGCCTGTCCAGTGCCTGCTTGAAGACAGCCAGGGGTCTTGGTAATCCCCTTATGTATGCTGGGAGACAGTTGAACAGTCTTTTGGCCCTGACACTTATTGTGTTCTCTCAACGTGCTAGTGGCACCCCTGCTTTTCATTGGGGGGATGTTACATCGTCTGTTGAGTCTTTTGCTTTCGTAGGAAGTGACTCGTGTGCATGTTTGGTACTAATCCCTCTAGAATTTTCCAAGTGAATATAATAATGTATCTCTCCCGCCTGCGTTCTAGGGAGTACAGATTTAGGAACTTCAAGCGTTCCCAGTAATTTAGGTGGTTTATCGCAGTTATGCGTGCCGTGAAGGTTCTCTGCACATTTTCTAGGTCAGCAATTTCGCCTGCCTTGAAATTAGCAGTTAGTGTGCAGCAATATTCCAGCCTAGATAGAACAAGCGACCTGAAAAGTGTCAACATGGGCTTGGCATCCCTGGTTTTGAAGGTTCTCATTATCCATCCTGTCATTTTTCTAGCAGATGCGATTGCTACAGTGTTATGGTCCTTGAAGGTGAGATCATCTGACATGATCACTCCCAGGTCTTTGACATTAGTTTTTCGCTCTCTTGTGTGGTTGGAATTTGTTTATACTCAGATTATACTAAGCTTTCGGAGATCCTTCACCCATTTCCTCACAAGTGCACTAGCCTTCAATGGGAGTACTCTGCCACGGTGAGGGGTTCTGGATCCCAGGAACTGGGTTTATTCCTTCCGTCTGATTTTATCTAGATACCCCCAACCATTCCTCTCTATGATCTCTTAACATGAATAATTTCCATTTGTGAAATACTGTATAGCTCTTAGAGTATATAAAGATAAGGGAATAACTTTTTTCTGTTGGTAAACTGTGGTGGAAAGTGGATCATCTTAATTATTAAGGTTTGCGAGGTGACCCTCTGATTAGGCATCTGGTGGCCATCTGTTAAGACCACTGATGACGGAAATACTACTGGAAGTTTCCTATAAATAGGTTCAAGAGTAACAATTGACTGTGTATGACTCTGCGTTCTTTCATGTTCATCCACTGTAATTATTAGCTGAAAGATGATTGCATAGTTAGCGCTTTTGACTGAATAAATGGTTTCACTAAACCTTCATTAGTCAATTCCGGAGGTACCATCCTAGTGTTGTACATCATCCTGGTGTTGTATACCAGGAAGGAAGGGCAAGAAATGGTTTTCATAATTTACAAGCAAACCAGAAATATGTCTGTGTTGTATTTCTGGCAAGCACAAAGTTGTTTTTAGTTGGATTCTTGGTCACACTTGACATTCAGAGCCTCATACACTCAGTTTCTCGGTCCACTATTCAGAATTTGCCAGTGTTCCACAGAGGGACCTATTTCAGACTATTTTTCAGAACGCTCAACTTGGAAACTGCTGTCAGCAATACTTGTCCAAGCATGAGGGTAATAAATTGGTTTCCATCAGACTGCCATTGGGATCCAGGTGATCTTTCTCCTGCTACTGAGAATGGGAAACAACGCTCAAGAATCAGAACATGCATAATTCACTGTCATCAACACCCCAGATGCACGCTAACTGACCTTGCCTCCAATGCTGATTCTTTGATAGTTTTACATAAATTAACCCATGGTACCAACTTAGACACAAATTTTACTCCCATAATAACCACCGTCCCTTAGAGCTGGCTGAAGCCATCATATTTAACGCTTATTATTTTAATATAGCAAATGCTTCAGGAGCACATCAGTACCCTAATAGCCTATTGATGACGCGTTCTATTCACAGAGAATCACATCGACGCCATGCCCAGCCCTTCTGGGGCAGGGTAGGTGTCACAGCTAAACTTGCTACCATCTGCAGCTCGCAAGCCTGCCCTTCTTGTCAGCCTCCCTGGGGCGGGGAAGATGGCAGACCAGAGTGGCCTAGCTTCTCCCTACGAGCCCCGTGCTCGTAGGGAATGAGGCTAGGCCTAGGGACAGTTGGTCCCACCGATGAGGGGGTACTTGTACCTCCTCCGATGGGAGACATAGGTCTCCGATACTCCCACGACAGGGAGCCAGAGCCGGGTCGTTATCTGTAATAGACTCGGGCCGGGAGAATTTCCAACGAATCAACACCTCCCCCTCCTCTATTAACACCTAAGATGACCTAATAACCTAATATTGATTTTGACCCCGGGGGTTTAATAACACGGGACAACTCAAGAGATTAGAGCAGTGTGGCTTAAATTTGAGTATGTTCTTATGCTCTATTCTAAGATATATACAAAAAAGTGAATATAATGATGGTATACAATACTGCCTTGTTGATAAGACACATCTCTCGCTTCACGCACGGAGGGCCCGGGTTCAATTCTCGGCGGGGCGGAAACATTTTGAAGTGTTTCCTTACACACACACACACACACACATGCACGCACATACAACAGGCCTAGTGTCTAATCGACATGTGCCTAGGACAAAATGGTAACTAACATGTGCAACAGTTAGGTATCTTTATTCCGAAAGTTTCGCCTACACAGTAGGCTTCGTCAGTCGAGTTTAGAAGAGTTAACAGAATCAGTAGAGATGTGAAGTTGGTGTAATCCGTCCATCACCCTTGAAGACTACCTAACTGTTGCACATGTCGTGCTTATAAAAAAAACAGTACCTAACTAACCCGAGGTATCTATTCACTATGTGAGCAGAGACGACAGGTACTAGGTGAGACACCGTACATCTTACTCCCTCCTTTGCCCCACCGTAACTGAATCCAGTGGCGTGCAGAGGTCTGGTGATGCCAGGGCCAACTCCTAGAGTGTATGCCCCAAAGACTCAAGTCCCAGTACTGAGAAATTTGAGAAAGGGAGATATTTTGAATATGTAAACACAGATGAAACATGAAATTAAACTTTATTCAATTTAAATATAAATCAACCAAATTTATTAAGTTGTTTTCCCCAAATGATACCTCCTGTCAGAAAACACTTGAACTATTTCATTTTTACGTCAGCTGTAGAAATTCTTTTCAATGCTTATTAAAGCCAGAAAGTTAAATAAACCATACTGCAATAATTCTGAAACTCGATAATAAGCATACGAGATACTCATAACATTTCATTTTCTATCTCAAAGACTCATGAGAAAAATGGGAAAAAATTTCCGAGATAAACGCTTATATTCTTAAAATAATTCCTTCCCTTAATAATTCTTTCCTTTCGAAGGAAATTTCTTTCCCTTCGGTATGCATAAAGATATCCTTGGAAGGGAAGGAAAATTTTGCATGTTGGTAGCCCTGTTGAGCTTTGGGTGTAATTGGCAATGACTATCGTATTTGAAATAAGATAGTGATTTTTATGACTCACAAAATCGTAATGACACGATTGCAAACAAACCATACCACGGGTGGGGTTTGAACCCGCAGTCAGAGAGTCTCAGAACTCCAGCGGGAGATTCGTCTGTAAAAACTTGCATTTGTGGACACAGTGGTGCCTATGCTAACCTTCCTATGGTGTAAAGGACCCCAATGGAAATAAGTCACTCTGTCTGACTTTTTTGGGTTATCCTAGGTTCTCTACACATATGCTGCTATGTATGATAATGTATGGAAATGTATTTGTGTATACCTGAATAAACTTACTTACTTACTTACTAGAAATATACCTATAGTTGGATAAATATTATTGAAGCTAGCTGGCCCAGTGGCTTACGCCACGGTCTGGAGTTCTGAGACTCTTTGACCGCGGGTTCGAACCCCACCCGTGGGATGGTTTTATAGTGATTTTTTATTTCCCTCTAATTGGATGACTCTTCCCCCCCCCCCATTTGGATGCCCGGGGCCACCGCCCCTTCGCCCACCCCCCTCTGCACGCCACTGACAATCTGGTTCCTAGTTGCGAGCCCAACCCTCTACCACTGAGCTATTAGGTAACAGAACGTGCTTATTCTTATTCATTTTCAGGTATAACATCAAAGAAAATGAGGAACACCAGTAGGCATATTAGCCCAAGCTAAAGTACTCGCATCCCCTTTCCGTCGTATGTTAAACCTATTTATTACTAAAGCTTTAATAACAGGTCTTCCTCCTGCCGCAGGCATCGTCGGTGTGCATCTCAGCAGGGACGGCCATCATCTTCATCACACTGCAGCTCTACACGCCCATGCAAGCAGCCTTCACCCAAGCAGGACTGTATTGGTTCTACGGAACTATCAGCGTCGCTGGCGTCGTCTTCTGCTATTTCGCAGTCACGGAGACAAAAGGCAAAAGTGTAGGATGAAGAAGGCAAGAGTGAAGATTTAAGACTTATGTTTAGGTGTAATTTTACACAATTTTGGACGATTACAATTGTCTTGCATAGTAACATACTCGTATGTGTAAATTACCTAGGATAACCCAGGAAAGTCAAAAAGTTATTTTTTTCCATTGGGTACTTGTAATGCCTTTGTTTGGCCGCTGGAGGAGAAGGTGTTGATTCACCGGGAATTCTCCCGGCCCGGGTCTTTACCAGATGGCGACCCGGCTCCGGCTCCCTAACTATTACTTCATAATTCTTAAGCTAGTCATAAGTTTGCCTAAGACACTCCAATAGAAACTGTATTATGCCAATACATCACCTTTACCATTAATATATAAACTAATTGTTAAATACTTAAATGTTTAAATTTCAGTACCTCAATTTTGTAAACCTAGTTAATCACTACAATTACCTAACCTTACTATCAGTATAATCATTGTGTCACTATTGAGTAAGACCTATCATAAGACTGCCTGAAAAGCCTAGGCATACCTACGCATATTATTGGCCATCTTGTAATATCTACTTCATAAAATGTACAATAATATAAGTACACCCCACTTTGTATATTACTAGAAATAAAGAATTTGAATTTGAGGATGCTGGCCCACCGCAATGAAATTATTACGCCAGTACCTGACTATAAGATGGGTTTTCTGTTACCTCTGGTAGCACTAGAGAAAACGGTATGATATGCACGGGAAACAATAAGAAATCACTTATATTGCATATAAAAGCCCAAAGTTAGTTAGTTAGTTTGATATCTTTATTATGCACCCCATACCCATCCTGTGGGCGGTAGACAAAAGATTACAGAGGTACATAATGGGTCCAGGGACTGGACCCCAAAGTTTTGATAGCTGAGCAAGCTACAAAGGTAATGAACTCACAAGCTACAAAGGTAATGAACTCACAAGCTACAAAGGTAATGAACTCACAAGCTACAAATGTAATGAACTCACAAGCTACAAAGGTAATGAACTCACAAGCTACAAAGTTAATGAACTCACAAGCTACAAAGGTAATGAAACATGTAAGTAAATTTACTTACTTACGTTTATACATGGTTACAATCATGAACAAATTATAAAGTAATGAACAATTCACTAGTCTACACCCAGTCACAACTGTAATGAGTACTTGGTGCAAATTTTAATTGTTGGGTCTCACACACACACATATACATACACACATACATATACACACATACATATACACACATACACACGCACATACAACACCCCCAGTTTTCAATCGACATGTGCATAGGACAAAATGGTAATTAATACACACACACACACAGGAAGTGAAGCAGTTACTCAGTGACCTCGATACCTCAAAGGCGATGGTTCCTAGCCTTGACAAAATTAGCAGTAAGATATTCTAGAGACTGACTGTGAACAACTTAGTAAACATGATTTAGCTTCAGCTGCCCTACCTTATCTTCAATATTAAGCCTTTCCAATTGTAATTCATCCTTGACTGCATGGTTTCTTGGACACAGGTCCGAGATGAATCTCGCCATTTTATTCTGGGTAACTGTAGTCCCCTTTATTTTTTGTTACAGCAGAATCCCACGAATAGCAAAAATAACCAACGTTACATTGTATAAGAACTAGACAAAGGGTCCTGGGAGCTCCTACTCCTGCGAGATCTAGTGAGAAAAGGGAAATTCAGAAAGATTAAAAACTTTGAGGTTTAAATTATTATATATTCACGGGGAAGTGCGAAACCCGGAAGTCACATTAGGATTAAAGCCTATCTACTTTTTTTTTTTTTTTTATTGAAATCTGCGTATACAAAACATGACATATATATTACCTTGTACATAAGAACTTCCCAATACCAAAACAGCTTGAAGAAACTTCCCCACACCACACTCCATGGTTCCTTCCTTTTCGCTATAACAGACGAATATATACCAACCAATCAATAAGTTCTACATGAACGCTTCAAGGCACACCAGAAACAAGTACAATCTCATCCTTGTACAACACCCCCTCCAAGAGCGTTCACGCATGGTTATGCCATAAGACAAACATAAAACCACAAAACATCGACCACACAAGGAATGACAGGCTAGATACATATTACCCATGACACAATCATATATAAAATACATATATACCTTCCCAACCATGGGATACAATAAACACAATATATACCTGATAACTACATATCCTTCCTATTTCCCCAAAATTCTTGCAACCACCAAGCCCCATATATTTAAGGCCACCTTTAGTATACTTCTGACCTATACACAAACATATGATATAAAAAATATAGACAAGAAGAGGTATACACTTCTTATATAGAATTACCCATATACCCCACATGCATACACCCCCTCTCATGGACACAATCCCAAAACAAGAAAACATAACATGAACCACACACACAAACAAAATGTTACATATTTCTTATATAATGATCTCTGCATTTCAACACAAAACACAGAAAACACAAACATAACAAAAACAACTTACTCCAATAATGACCTTACACAGAAGGCCCAAAATAAAAGATGAACATCAATGATTATACAAACCATGTATGCATTCTAATCCAAAATCGGAACCAACCTTCGGCACAGAAGGTTCTCATACTCAGAGAAGTACTGAAGCACAAACTACCCCAGCCTCTTCCCCACTGAGCTACACCCTCCCCACCTAATGGCCTTCCACCTAAAAACCCACCTAACCCCCCCCTTACCTACCATCTACACATTCCCCACTACTTTACCTATCCCCGATCACCACCCCTAACCCATCCCCCCCTCCTTCCCCCACTAACCTCTCCCCTCCCCACGCCCCTTAACCCATGCACTGTCATCTCACGATAAGGCTGCCAGAAAGCCCCATCCCACGCCCGACCATATAATTCCCTATTCCTACACTTAGTCCTATAAAATGCCACATCCAATGCCCCAATACGTGCCCTCCCCTCCTCTTCCCTACAACTCCATGAAA
Organism: Cherax destructor; assembly: GCA_009830355.1. Classification (NCBI taxonomy): domain Eukaryota; kingdom Metazoa; phylum Arthropoda; class Malacostraca; order Decapoda; family Parastacidae; genus Cherax; species Cherax destructor. The sequence continues at coordinate 31,912 of WNWK01011107.1, read as the reverse complement.
TATAAACATAATCCAATACCAAATAAGACAACCCCTGCGTATGCTGTCCGAAAACTGCCCCAGATCCAAATTCAGCACCCTCAGAACTGAAACCCCTTTCTCCCACCTGTCGTAACACCCCCCCCAAACCATTCTCTCACCTCCTGCAATCCAGCACAAAAATAAACGACATGATGTACCGTTTCCAGCTCGCCACACCTACTGCAAACCCCATCGGCTACCAACCCCATGACGTATAATTGAGCTCTAGAAGCCAAAAACCCCTGGAAAAACCTATATCCTACCTCTCACACCCTAGGATGTAATTTTAGCTTTCGAAACCACCTCCATATTCCTTGCCAATCATACAGGGGATAAACCCCTCTCCCCTGCACCTCCCTCCCCTCCAAGCCCAACCTATCCAACCTACTAACCCTACTCATCCCCGGCACTTTCATCACCATTAACCCTCGTAAAATTGCCTCGCATACCAAAATATCCTTCCTCCCCCACCACCTGCACACCTTCTTCATTACTAACCAAGATCTTCTTCCCACCTGCCCTCCTAGCATCAGAAATTCATGCCTCACAAACACACTTCGTAATCTACACCTCAACGGTATCAACCCTATCCCTCCCCACCTCGTCTTGGTTTCCACTACCTCCCTACTCAGCCAGTGTCTCCCATGCCCCCAAACGAACCTCAAAACATTACTCAACAAACGTTGCACATCCACCTCTAAGAGAGGATATACCACCGCCCTAAACCATAATTTGCTATACACCAACACATTTATAACAATAACTCTTCGCATTAATGTCACCTCTCCCACTCCCCAGCCCCTCATTCTTCCAATTGCCACATCCACCACCGTCCTTGAATTCACCTCCGCGCCATTACCGCATCTGCACTAAAAACTATACCACATATCTTAATCATTTCTACACAATTCCAACCCCTCCGCGACCCCAACGTTCCCCCAGACCAACTTCCTACCTCCAATAAATTAGACTTCCCCCTATTAACCCTCATCCCTGTTCCCCTCCCAAAACGTTCTATCAAATCATTCAACTTACTCAATTGCCACTCCTTCCTAACCAACACCGTGGTATCATCAACATAACCAACCATACCACCCACCACCTCCATCTCCTCAGACCCAACCCTCAACCCCGCCTCTGCCAATCTGTAAAAAGGATCCTGCAAAAGTGCGAAAAGGATCTGTGACAGAGGACAACCCTGTCGCAGACCCCTCTGCATTTCCACTTCCCTTCCCACCTTCCCATTAATCTGCACTCGTAATAATGCACCTGCATACAATGTTTCAACCCACCTTACCACCCCTTCCCCAAAACCCTGCCTCTCCAATATTGCTAATAACATTTCTCGATCAACCCTGTCATATGCTCTCTGCCAATTAAATCCTAACACCCTCCTCCCTCCTCGCTTTCCTCAATAAACTGCTTAATACGCCAATGCCCTGTACGAATACTCCTTCCAGGCACCCCAAATTGACCCTCATGCAAAACTCCACCTAAACCCCTCTTGATCCTATTTGCCAAAATCTTTGCAAAAATTTTGTAATCCTCCGTCAACAAATCCAGACCCCTATAATCACTTAAGCCCTCAGGAGAATCACCCTTCGCCACTAATACTACTACCCCAGTCCTCATTGATTCCCCCATGAAACCATCCTCCCTCAACCCATTAAACAACCTCACGAGAACCCCTTTTAAAACCTCCCAATGAGTTACGTACAAATCCCCTGGCAACCCATCGATCCCAGGTGACTTCCCCAACCTCAAACTCTGCACGGCTTCCCAAACCACCTCCTCCAAAATCTCTGCCCCGCACTCTCTTCCCTCCTCCACACTCAAGAATCTCCATATGCCCTGCAATAACCCTTCTCTGTCCACCTGATTAACCTTCCCTTCCTGTATTGAACACGAAACCATCCTTCCGCGTACCCCCATACCTCCGTCGTTCTCAAACCCTCCTCCTGATACCCATCCACCCCCTCCACTTTCAAAGACGAAATTAGCATTCCCTCCTACATTTCTCAAAAGTCCTTAAAACCACCTTTGAAGCCTTATTTCCCCATAAAACCTCCTCCATACCACTCCTAACCCGTAAGGCATGAAACCATTCCTCCTGTAAATCTCGTAACCTACCCCTCAATTCCACCACCTCTGCCTTACTCCTCCCCTCCCCAATCCCCCGCCTGACAATCACGTAACAACCCCTCCAAATATTTCTGATACCCAAACCTACTCCTGCTATCTTCCCTACCAACCCACCCATAAAACTTCCTAATTTCCTCTTTCCCCCTCTCCATCCACCATCTGACAACCCCATTTGACACCCCCACCTCCCTTCCACACCCCTCTCCACCACTCTTCGAACATCTCAGCCCCCTTCCCTCTTCAATAATCTCGTATTCAATTTCCAATAACTCTTATACACACTCACTGCCCCGTCCCACCCCCTTCAAACAACACTCCCCTATGATCTGAAAAACCCACATCCACACATTCCACCCTACGAACATCCACCGCCCTTGTCACATATATTCTGTCCAGTCATGCTGCATAATCTTTCCACCATTTCTCCCGACCCCCACCACGTCTACCACTCCTACTGCCCCCAACACACCCCTCAACGACCCCAACACACACCCCCACCCCGCGGCTCGACGTCTCTAATCCAAATCACACAATTCCAATCTCCAGCAATTATAAACACTTGAGGCAAACCTCGGACAGCATACGCCAACTCATTGTTTATAAAATCATCCTTTAGTCTCCTATTGCTTATAGCTGGCATATATACTCCCAGGAAACTCACCTGTACTCCACCCCAATCCCCGTTTACCCTAACTATTCTACCACCCACATCCTCCCAAGACTCCAAAGTGAATGGACTTAACTCACTGACTCCTACCAACACCCCCCCCCTTTAAACTCCATTGCATCACACGCAAAAATCTTATACCCCTTTATAGCTAGCTCATTACCCTTCCTATAATTATGCTCCTGACAAAAGAAAACATCAACTTTCCACCTCCGCAAAGTAACCTCCACCCACTTACGTTTCACCTCATTCCTGAGGCCATTCACATTAATTGTTACACACCTGAAACTTAAGACTGTGGTTTGCCCTTTGGCTTCAGCACTCTCTTTTCCAATATCATATGTCCTTCTCCATCCTTCCCCCTCCTACCCCTCCCATCCTCCTTCACTTCCCTAGCGTCCCCATTACCCTTTGACCTACCTCCTTTTCCCTGCACCACATCTGCCCACACTTTTTTCCCAGGCCTTTGTGCAGCTGTCAACAAGTCATCCTCAGACTCCTTCCCCGGTCTTTTCCTGGACTCCCCTTTCTCCTCAATTAACTCCATTTCCTCTTCCCTATGAACCTCTGCTACTACCACAGATACCTGAGTGTTATTCACTTCCCTACACATATCATTCTCAACAACAGCCTTGTTTTGATCATTCTTGGAATCACCCTGCCCCAAAACAGAAACTGCTTCCATAGACAAATTATCTCCCTGTATGAACTCTCGTAGTTCCTTCAAAATCTCTGCCTCCTCCCCATGCATCCCTTGATGATCAGCAACAGACGCCGTACTGTGTTCCTCTGATGCCACAGACGACACTTTACCCTTGCCTCCCATCTGCCCGTCCACCTGCTCCACCTCCTCGCTCCATGACTGACGCACCATGCCCTTCTGCCCGTCATCCACACATCGGTCTTCTGTCAGAATTGTTGAAGCCTCCTCTGTTCTCATGTCATCGTCCACATCTCGCCTCACATCCATCTTCCTTCGATTACAATCCGCCGCCAGGTGTCCCTACTGTTCACATAACCAACAGGTGCGAGCCTGCCCAACATATGTAACATACACCTGCGTGCGGAAACCAGTCATTATTACATAAGAAGGGATAGCCTGACGTAACGTCATCTTGACGGAATACGTCCCCTCCAACATCCCAGCATTAGGCCCATTCGCCCACCTGCCAACAGTTACTGCATGAACAATGCCATATTTCTGCATGGCTTCAGAAATGTTACATTCTCCCGCATCAAAAGGCACGTTCTTAAGCTTCAACCACTTGTAAGTGGCTGACACATCATGGACACATACCTCAAGGCCTGATAACACCACCAGCCTCTTTTCCTGAAACATATCCACGATCCTGTGATACGCCGCCGAACACGCAAACTTCACAAATAGCCTCCTCGCCCCATTAAGGGATATCCCGTACAATTCCGAATGGTCCACGCCCAGCACATCACGCAGAATCGCAGGTAGAACAATATCCGCGTCGGACGGGTACACTGCTCCCTGTAGAATCTCAATTCCAACAGTATTAATCCTCCTCCTGTAGCCATCCGCCATGACAGTGAAAATAAAATTTCACGATGCGGCCACCAGAGGTCACGACGAGCACCTGCACACAACCAGGGCTGGGTGTTGAATCAAGCCTATCTACTGCACGCGAGTCAGAAAGTCTATACATTACCAATGCATGAACAGTCAACAATGCTTTAATTACGAATATAAAAATTAGAGTTAACTCTTGGTATGTGTATATTGAGAAATATGCGCACTTGTCTGTGTATATACCTAACGAGATGTGTAAGATCTGTTAATATTGAGAGGAGAGGAAGAATGTAGGTCGAGGTGTTGATAGCAAGGTAAGGAAATATTTCTAAAAGCAAATAGAAAAATATTTTTATCAACGTAATTAAGTGGATGATTATGAAATAACTCATGAGTGTTGTTACATTGTTTTGCATAAAATATATTAGTAAAAAATAAAACATTGATCCTGGTCTGTAATATTCGTTTATACATGATAATTGGCTTCCACTATGTGACTATGCCCTTTACTGATGAGGAGGGAAGTCTGCTGCTGTTCTAGTTTCCATTATTCTGTCATGAGTCTACCACGAGTAAGCAAATTCTTGGTGACCACTTAACGTCCGCTAAATAATTGGCTCCAACCACACAATAGAGCGAAAAACTAATGTCAAAGACCTGGGAGTGATCATGTCAGAGGATCTCACCTTCAAGGACCATAACACTGTAGCAATCGCATCTGCAAGAAAAATGACAGGATGTATAATGAGAACCTTTAAAACCAGGGATGTCAAGCTCATGTTGACACTTTTCAGGTCGCTTGTTCTATCTAGGCTGGAATATTGCTGCACACTAACTGCACCTTTCAAGGCAGGTGAAATTGCTGACATAGAAAATGTACAGAGAACCTTCACGGCACGAATAACTGCAATAAACCACCTCAATTACTGGGAACGCTTGAAGTTCCTAAACCTGTACTCCCTGGAACGCAGGCGGGAGAGATACATTATTATATACACTTGGAAAATCCTAGAGGGATTAGTACCAAACTTGCACACGAGTGTCACTCCCTACGAAAGCAAAAGACTCGGCAGACGATGTAACATCCCCCCAATGAAAAGCAGGGGTGCCACTAGCACGTTGAGAGACAACACAATAAGTGTCAGGGGCCCAAGACTGTTCAACTGCCTCCCAGCATACATAAGGGGGATTACCAATAGACCCCTGGCTGTCTTCAAGCAGGCACTGGACAGGCACCTAAAGTCGGTGCCTGACCAGCCAGGCTGTGGTTCGTACGTTGGACTGCGTGCGGCCAGCAGTAACAGCCTGGTTGATCAGGCTCTGATCCAACATGAGGCCTGGTCACAGACCGGGCTGCAGGGGCGTTGACCCCTGGAACTCTCTCCAGGTAAACTCTAGGTAGACTGATATTGCGTATAACTAAATATAAATTTATGCATGTACAACCTTATTGTGGAAAATATGGGTATTTTCCCGAAAGTTATACTGGATAAACTTTCCAATGTGAATAGATATCCTTAATATGTTGCTGTTGGCTTAAAATTTAACCGAGTGTAAAAGAGAACCAACAGATTAGTTGCGCATGCGCCGGGTCCTAGAGGGGAGAAGGTGGTTTTAGGCAGTGTGTGTAGGCTCATGTTCAGGCAGTAGGCGTCGGAAGTCACGTGGGTATACCCAAAATGGTAAGGGTATCTGACTAGGAATAGAGTCAGGAATTTGGCGTTTTCGACGGCCAGAACGTGATTGTTGGCCTCACTTCACAATAGGAAGTGTGGTAATCGTTCTCAGTGTATAATGAGGGACATCAAGTCCGGGAACCACTATAATAGGGTGGTAATTTGTTAAATAGCGAGTGATGCGACGCGTGAGTAGTCTTTGTCGAGTGTTCCTGGGTGTTGGTACCATGACGTAAGCGGTTGCTAATAATCGACTCGATTCGGTTGAAACCTTGATACTAGGTAACACTTCGTAATATGAAGTGACGGGATTAATCTCAGTGAATTAGTGGGACGTTAAGTCCGGGAAACAATTATAATAGAATGGTAGAAGGGGAAAGAATTTGGGGACGCCACGTGACGCTGCCATGATAAAAATAGTCATCATTTCCATCTCAACTCATCGACTTCGAACTTTAATGGATCGACTACTAACGAGTGTAAATTAGTGGGACATTAACCCGTCGTGTGAACTGAAGAGAAATTGGTGATGTTAATATCACGAGAGAGAATGAGTGCAGTGATGGCATCATTCTCCTAACGACAACATGTTAACTTCACGATTCTTGTCCTTAATCGGGACAAACTAAGTGACACCATCATCCTGCCAGGAGAAGAATTGTGTCTACCGAGCAGGACATCGATACTAGGATGAACAGACAAAGGATGAAACTCCCTCACCCACATATACAGTCCACAACTATTGTAGCATCGTACGTACTGGTGCGATCTACTCTAATTTATAATACTGGTCTAGGATTGATGTGTCTAGAGAGTGTGAAATATCGGAGGTACCCCTTAACATGACCAGGAGTGGGATAAGTTTTCTCACACGCCTCGCGGGGGTAACTTTTTTTATTAGTTTGGTGAGAACTGATGAATATTGTTTAATAAACTCTTTATGTATGAATCCCCGTCTATATTGCTTTTCATATTGATGTTTTTTGTTAATGGATTTTAGTAAGCTGTTAGTTAGCCACAGGCATCCTAGCCGTTTATTTGTAATCTGTTTCATTTTTATAGGACAATGTTTGTTGTATAGTCTATGTAATTTATTAAGAAAGTTGTCTGTCCAATCATCGATACCCTTGGCGTTTGAAAATTCTATATCCCAGTCAACCGTCTCTAACTCTGCTGTGAAGTTGTTTATTGATGCCTGGTCATGAAGTCTAAATGAAACTTTGGTGTATTCTAGGGGTGGTTTACTAATGTTTGTTAAGAGGAAGGTGGGGTAGTAGTCTGTAGTGCTGTCTGTTATTATCCCCGATTTAAGGGGGGCTAGGATGTTCGTCCATATATGGTCAATTATGGTTGCACTCGTCTCGGAAAGCCTGGTTGGTTTGGTTATTGTTGGTATGAGAAGTGTGTTGTTCATATTGTTGATGAAATCGGTTACTGGCTGGTCATCTGGTAGGCCTAGGTTGATGTTGAAGTCTCCAGCTAAGATAAGGTGATGTTTGTTCATTTGATTGTTTGTTATTAGGATTTTTAGTTGATCACTAAAATTTGGGATGTTTGTATGAGGCAACCGGTAAATGGCCCCGATTGTCATGGGAGTCTTAAGGTTTTGTGCAGTAAAATTAGCAAAAATATATTCTCCATATTCATCACTATAGCAAGTGGTGTCACAACAGGATATTTCATTAGAGTAATAGATTGCAATACCATCCCCAACTTGGTTTGGTCTGCAATTGTGTATCCTGGTAGGGAGTAGATATATGCTGTATCCTGCTTAAGCCAGGTTTCAGTAAGAACAATACATGTGAAGGTTGTCTTTAGGGAATCAAGGAGGGCAAGGAGGTCATCATAGTGTTTGCTTAAGGATCGGACGTTGTAGTTAAGAACTGTTATACTTTTAGTAGTGTTTAGGACAGTGTGGGCTTGTGATGCTGTGTAGTCTACCTGGAGTCTACCTGGAGAGAATTCCAGGGGTCAACGCCCCCGCGGCCCGGTCCGTGACCAGGCCTCTTGTTGGACCAGAGCCTGATCAACCAGGCTGTTACTGCTGGCCGCACGCAGTCCAACGTACGAACCACAGCCCGGCTGATCAGGTACCGACTTGAGGTGCCTGTCCAGTGCCTGCTTGAAGACAGCCAGGGGCTTGTTGGTAATCCCCCTGATGTATGCTGGGAGGCAGTTGAACAATCTTGGGCCCCTCACACTTATTGTGTTGTCCCTCAACGTGCTAGTGGCACCCCTGCTCTTCATTGGGGGAATGTTACATCGCCTGCCGAGTCTTTTGCTTTCGTAGGGAGTGATTTTTGTGTGCAAGTTTGGTACTAAGCCCTCGAGAATTTTCCATGTGTATATAATAATGTATCTCTCCCGCCTGCGTTCTAGAGAGTACAGGTTTAGGAACTTCAAGCGTTCCCAGTAGTTGAGGTGGTTTATCGCACTTATGCGTGCCGTGAAGGTTCTCTGCACATTTTCAAGGTCAGCAATTTCACCCGCCTTGAAAGGTGCAGTTAGTGTGTTAGATCAGGGTCGACGTGATCATTCATCATTTAGGTTAAATAGTAATTTTGTTATATCATGTATAGTGTGGTGAGTTCTAGTACTGATATCTGTAGTAAGGGGATGTTTGGACAAGTATACAACTAATGCACATTGGTCAAATAGAGTATAGTAACATATAAACATAATGGAATTTGTATTGACTACGTAATAAGCTAGATGAAATAAAAATTTAAATATAAACTAAAAAGATAAAATTACTAAGAATAGGATAGCACCAATGAGTTTGGTATTGGTTAAGTATTAAGCTAGAATGAAATAAAGTAAAATTAAAAATTTAGATATAAAACTATTAAGATAATATTATAAAAGATAATATTACAAAAGATAATATTACAAATGAAAATATTACAAATGAAAATATTATAAAATAGGGTAGCACTAATGAGTTTGGTGTTGGTTATGTATTAAGCTAGAGTGAAATAAGGTAAACCAGATATTACCTATGATTCAATTATAAGTAAAACAAGATATTAACTAAGATAATTCTAAAATGATAAATGATAAATGGTAAATATGTATTTAAAAAAATATAAGCAAATAATTGCAATTATTTGGTAGTTGCTTCTAATAAGAAAAATAAAATGTCACCTATACAAGTTTGTAATATAAAATAAGTCACACAATTTACCACAATGATGTGGTGAATTTCATATATATAGTAAAGAATTAAAATAATTGAGAAAGATTTGTTGATCTAAAAAGTCGATCACCATGCCCAGCCCTTCTAGGGCAGGGTAGGTGCCAAGGCAGGAGCTTACCTGGAGAGAATTCCAGGGGTCAACGCCCCTGCGGCCCGGTCTGTGACCAGACCTCATGTTGGACCAGCTACCATCTGCGGCTCGCAAGCCTGCCCTTCCTGTCAGCCTCCTTGGAGTGGGGAAGGTGGCAGACCAGAGTGGCCTAGCATGTACCACCTGCCTCGTGCTGGTGGGGAATGTGGCTAGGCCTGGGACCAGTTGGTCCCTCCGCTGAGGGGCACCCCCTCCCATGGGAGACATAGGTCTCTGATACTCCCACGACAGGGAGCCGGAGCCGGGTCGCCATCTGGTGAAGACCCGGGCCGGGAGAATTCCCGGTGAATCAACACCTCCTCCTCCTCCTTGATCTAAAAATGTAGACTATGAAGTAGAGTTGTTGCTGACTATAAAAATTCCATTCTATTCTATGTGATTTTCCGGTATGGATCCCGGCCCGGGTCTCTTCCAATTTGGCGACCCGGCATCGGCTCCCCGGTAGGGAAGTGTCATGTATCGACGTTAAAGGTATATGTGTGGTATTCCTTTGGTGGGAAGAGGGGTCCTCTCCGAATCTATGGACAAACGACGTCCCAAAAGGTAGTCGCTCCAATGGTGGTTGGTGCAGGGTGCAACTGAGGCCCCCAGCAGGCCTTCACAGCAACGTCAGCGTGGGGGCGGGTGACGTGCAATGACTGGGAGTAAGGTCTCCAAATCTTTGACAGCCAAGTAGACCAGATGTGCCGCCTCATCTTCCCGAGTCCGCCCCACCGGGGTCATCAGGAAGTGTCTGCGGCGAAGGGACAATGTAGCTGGGCAGTCCAACAGGTAGTGCACCAGGGGTGTCGAAACCATTCGGGCACAGTGGGCACAGAGCTCCTCTCTTGCCCGTTCAATGATCCGAGCAGCGGTGGGATACCCTAAGTGCAGGCGGTGGACAGCCACCTGCATCTCCCTGGCCTGCTTCCGAATGGTTGGAGGGGGTGCCCTGTGAGTCTCCCTGTCATACCAGCGGCGGCTCCGGGAATCCCCAGGGTCAGGAAGTGGGCGCCTGGCCGCACTGGTAGCCCATATCATAATCTGGCTGAGGCTGACGGAGAGTGCAACACGTGGCTGTGTCTAGAGCGTTGCAGCCTTAGCAGCCTCATCTGCTGCATCATTGCCGGGGATACCCACATGGCTCGGGATCCAGTTGATGGTGGCTCTGCGACCCTGGGCCATGAGCGTCTGCAGGTCGCCCCGAATGGACGTGAGTAAGTGTATGTTGTCCCTTGGCTCTTTGTGCAGAATTGCCTGGATTGCTGACTTGGAATCAACATGGATGACAGGAGGATGCTGATGGTTTGCAAGTGCAGACTATAAAAAGCTTGGATATTTGGCAATAGTAGGTTAATAAAAGTAAATGGATAAAATAAGATTGGGCAATGAAGTATAAAAAGTAAAGAATAGGGCAGTAATGATAATAAGGATTTTAAATTGAAATAATAGTTAATTAATAAAAATGTAACAATGATAAAAGTGTATAAAATTGGCAAAAAATAAGGCAGTTATAAGGTAAATAGTGTAAAAATAAGGTAGTAATAAGGTAAGTACTGCACAATACAGTACAATAAAAAAAAAGTTTTAAAGTAGTATAGCACTAAGTTATTTACCGTCATTATTGACCGTCATGTAGTCAAGAGGCTTGTAAAGCTAGCAACTTAGTATATATACGTACATGTACATCCTCAGATATTGAAGAGAACCCAGAAAAAAAATTAATATAGGAGCGGGTAACGTAAGTAATATATATTTAACATCGTGTTGGTTCAGACAATCGACACCATGCCTAGTCCTTCTAGGGCAGGGTAGGTGCCTGAGCCAGAGCTTGCTTTCACCTGCTGTATAACCCCTGTGGTTTAGCGCTTCTATTTGATTATATTAATAATAATAATTGCTTTCACCTGCGGCTCACAAGACTGCTATTCCCTTTAGCTCCCCTGGGGCAGGGAAGATGGCAGACCAAAGTTGGGCCTAGCTTCTCCCTACGAGCCCCGTGAGGGCATGGAATGTGGCTAGGCCTGGGGACCGTTGGTCCCACAGATGAGGAGGTCCCAAGTACCTTCTCCCATGGCAGACATTAGTCTGAGATACTCCCGAGAAAGGGAGCCAAGGCCGGGCCACCACTTGGACAAGGCCCTGGCCGGGAGAGTCCCGGCGAATCAAGAAGGAGGTTCAGACATTATAACTGAATATAATACAAAATAAATATATTTTCTTTCATTGCAATAAAATATCTATTAATTATTATTTAAAATTATTTAATATAAATTATAATTATTTTATGCATTTTAAAGCTTTTACATAAAAGCTTTTCATAAGCCAGAGTAAGTTATAATTATTGTTTATTATAAAAGATATAGTTACATTTTCTACATTTTATAGAGATTAATTATAAATTTTTAAAGCACTATCTTAGTGTTAAATAATAAATATTTTTCTTTTATTTTGTTACTAAATTTTAAATTCGGTGATGGTAGTGTCTTCACTTTTCACACTGAGGAACTGGTGAACCCTCCTAGGCACTGGGCGAGGCGTGGGTCATGTTTCCTTAAACCCAGCGGTAAGTAGGTACCTGGGTGACACTTGTGGGTTCACCTGGGTGACACTTGTGGGTTCATCCTGGGTGACACTTGTGGGTTCATCCTGGGTGACACTTGTGGGTTCAACCTGGGTGACACTTGTGGGTTCATCCTGGGTGACACTTGTGGGTTCATCCTGGGTGACACTTGTGGGTTCATCCTGGGTGACACTTGTGGGTTCAACCTGGGTGACACTTGTGGGTTCAACCTGGGTGACACTTGTGGGTTCAACCTGGGTGACACTTGTGGGTTCAACCTGAGAGACACTTGTGGGTTCAACCTGGGTGACACTTGTAGGTTCAACCTGGGTGACACTTGTGGGTTCAACCTGGGTGACACTTGTGGGTTCAACCTGGGTGACACTTGTGGGTTCAACCTGGGTGACACTTGTGGGTTCAACCTGGGTGACACTTGTGGGTTCAACCTGCCCTGTCTGTGACCAGGCCTCATGTTGGACCAGAGCCTGATCAACCAGGCTGTTACTGCTGGCCGCACGCAGTCCAACGTACGAACCACAGCCTGGCTGGTCAGGTACCGACTTTAGGTGGCTGTCCAGTGCCTGCTTGAAGACAGCCATGGGTTTGTTGGTAATCCCCCTGATGTATGCTGGGAGGCAGTTGGACAATCTTGGGCCCCTGACACTTATTGTGTTGTCCCTCAACGTGCTAGTGGCACCCCTGCTCTTCATTGGGGGGATGTTACATCGCCTGCCGAGTCTTTTGCTTTCGTAGGGAGTGATTTATGTGTGCAAGTTTGGTACTAAGCCCTCGAGAATTTTCCATGTGTATATAATAATGTATCTCTCCCGCCTGCGTTCTAGAGAGTACAGGTTTAGGAACTTCAAGTGTTCCCAGTAGTTGAGGTGGTTTATCGCACTTATGCGTGCGGTGAAGGTTCTCTGCACATTTTCAAGGTCAGCAATTTCACCCGCCTTGAAAGGTGCAGTTAGTGTGCAGCAATATTCTAGCCTAGATAGAACAAGCGATCTGTAAAGTGTCAACATGGGCTTGGCATCCCTGGTTTTGAAGGTTCTCATTATCCATCCTGTCATTTTTCGAGCAGATGCAATTGCTACTTTGTTATGGTCCTTGAAGGTGAGATCCTCTGACATGATCACTCCCAGGTCTTTGACATTAGTTTTTCGCTCTATTGTGTGGTTGGAATTAGTTTTGTACTCCGATGAGATTTTAATTTCTTCACGTTTTCCGTATCTGAGTAATTGAAATTTCTCATCATTGAACTTCATATTGTTTTCTGCAGCCCATTTAAAGATTTGGTTTATGTCTGCTTGGAGTCTTGCAGTGTCTTCAACGGTGGACACTGTCATACAGATTCGGGTGTCATCTGCAAAGGAACACACAGCACTGTGGCTTATATCCCGGTCAATGTCTGATATGAGGATGAGGAATAGGATGGGAGCAAGTACTGTGCCTTGTGGAACAGAGCTTTTCACAGTAGCTGCCTCAGACTTTACTCTGTTGACTACTACTCTTTGTGTTCTACATGTTAGGAAATTATAGATCCATCTACCAACTTTTCCTGTTATTCCTTTATCACGCATTTTGTGTGCTATTACACCATGGTCACACTTGTCAAAGGCTTTTGCAAAATCTGTGTATAAAACATCTGCATTCTGTTTATCTTCTAGATCATCCAGGACCTTGTCGTAGTGGTCCAGTAGTTGGGACAGACAGGAGCGGCCTGCTCTAAACCCATGCTATCCTGGGTTGTGCAATTGATGGGTATCAAGATGGGTGGCGATCTTGCTTCTTAGAACCCTTTCAATATTACATATTATTACATATTACATAATATTACACATTATAAAATACTTATTACAAGAAGGCCCCTAGTATGCCTAGCCATTTCGGGCAGACTAATACTAGTTCTTACTCTATATTGACACAGGATATGGATCATACTGGTATTAAGGTTAAGTAATTGTAGTGATAACTAGATTTACAAAATTGAGGTAGTTCAAAATATTTAAGAACCTAACAATTAGTTTATTAATGGAAATGGTCTCGTTTTGGCATGATACAGTTTCTATATTGGAGTGTCTTAGGCAAACTTCATTCATTCATTCAGACTCACAGGTAAGGACCCACGAGGGGCTAGGGCGAAGTGGGGACAGACGAAGAATAGCCGGTGAGAGGAAGGACTGAAGTAGTAGAGAAAGAGTCAGGACTAAACCCAACAGTTTGTGGGGTAAACCCCGGGATCTTAGGCAAACTTATGACTAGCTTAAGAGTTATGAAGCAATAGTTGTATTCAGAATTTTATGTTTACAGTCATGTATAGGGGAGTCACAGATATCAATAAGTTAATTTTGCTTTGGATATGTGCAAGATAAAGTAGTTTTCATGTGGTTAGCTACCAGTGGGGTAAGGGAGATATGTTTTTTAACGGTGTTTTTTGAAAATGGTGGTTGTGTCTGCAGTTCTAGAGTTTTCAGGCAGGGAGTTCCAGATTTTAGGCCCTTTTATGTACATTGAATTTTTGTATAGATTTAGCCGGACACGGGGAATGTCAGAGATGTTTGTGTCTGGTATTCTGTCTATGGGTCCTGTCACAACTATCAAGAAAGTGTTTTAGCATGGAGGAAGCATTAGGTATTTTAGTAATACATTTCACCTTGGCCCAAAGGTTCTGAACTTCAATGGATGATTTAATTCCTTCAGTAGACTGGGTAGTGATGAGCTTGTCCAGGCATTTGAGAAACACAGTTCTCTTAGCCCTCAATGCTGGGAAAGTCATGACTATAAATCTTCGCTCTTGAAGAGTAGTAGTAGCAATGGTCGTGATGGGTTTCTCAGCCTCGGGGTCGTCAGTGAAGAGGACAACGAAAGCCTCTTTTAGCGACAGAATCGCATTACACTTGACTTACAGGCTGCTACTGACGGCAGCTGCTAGCGCTAGTTTGGACATGTCATTAACTGTCCCGCTTGATGGTTTAATCTTCACCCTGTTCGAGAAACGCATCGTGGAATATGATGCAGAATGTCCATGTCCTCTTGCATGCTATTTCATTACTTTTTAACAATTCAACTGAAACTAGCACTCCCGACACTACTCAAAACAGCAAGGGTTACACCAATTCACAGACGTAAACAACTATAGGCCAATATCAAACTTACGTTGCTTTCCAAAATCTTCGAGAAACTCATTCACAAGAGATTATATTTGTTTATCACAGCACAAAGCATACTCAACCCCTGCCAATTTGGCTTCAGAAAAAATAAAAACACAAATGATGCAATTGTAAAAATGCTAGATCTGCTTTACACAGCTCTTGAAAATAAGGAATATCCACTAGGACTTTTTATTGACCTAAGGAAAGCTTTTGCCACAGTAGACCACGGCATCCTACTCCACAAACTCGATCATTATGGTATAAGAAGTCATGCACTTCCATATTTCAAATCCTACCTTACTAATAGGTATCAGTACGTCACCATCAAAGACTCAACCTCATCAACACGACCACTTGATACTGGAGTGCCACAGGGAAGTGTCCTTGGTCCCCTGCTCTTCCTCTTATACATCAATGATCTACCCAATGTATCACAACACCTGAAACCAATTCTCTTTGCCGACGACACGACTCATGTCATCTCCCACCCAAATCTTGCCCCACTCAACACCATTGTTAACGAGGAGCTACTAAAAATTTCTACTTGAATGACAGCCAATAAACTTACCCTTAACAGTGATAAAACCTTCTATATTACGTTTGGTAACAGCAGGTGTTGCTCAACTGAACATTAAGATCGACAACACACTTATTGCTAAACATTATGAGGGAAAATTCCCTGGCCTACACCTCGACAGCAACCTAAAATTCAGCACCCATATCTAACACACAACAAAAAAAAGTATCCAAAACTGATGGGATCCTCTCCAAGATACGCTACTACGTGCCACAATCAGCCCTTCTCACACTATACTATTCACTCATCTATCCCTATTTCACCTATGCTATTTGTGCTTGGTGATCAACGTCAGCAACACACCTAAAGCCAATAATAACCCAACAAAAAGCTGCAGTAAGAATTATCACGCAATCCAATACTAGGCAACATTTCCCCCAATCTTCAAACATCCACACTTACTACTGTGCAACCTACATTTACAAAACCATAAATTCCAATATTAACCTTGAACTAAAACACTTCCTTGATAGTTGTGACAGGACCCACAGGCACAAAAATCTCTGACATTTCCCGTGTCGGCTAAACCTATACAAAAACTCAATGTACATTAAATGGCCTAAAATCTGGAACTGCAGACACAATAAACACTTTCAATACCACCGTTAAAAAACATCTTATCTCCCTGACGCACCCCAGCTAACTACAAGAACTTCTTCTCTTCCTTGTATCATGCACAAACAAACTAGACTTACTCTCGATATCTGTGATTTCCCCCCAATTAAAGATTCAAGATGCTTTATTTCTCTGTAAAAATTACAATGTGTGTTTTACATTTAAGGACTATAATTACAAAGATGGCCGTTAGTATTTCGGGCAGACTTAATACTAGTTCTTAATCTATATTACAAATTACATATGAATATAAATTTCAAATGATTAAATAGATTTACAATAGTGAGGTAGTTCAGGATAACTAGATTGTATCACAAATTACAAATTAGTACAAAGTTCAGAATGTTTAGATTGTAAAAAAAATTAGTAATAAGAATGGTTTTGTCTTAGCATGTTACACAGTTTCTATTAAAGCTCCAATATTGGAGTAAATCAGGCAAACTTAAGACTAGTTTCAGATTTATTAGACAATAACTATATTCGGGATTTTATGTTTACTGTCCTTTGGGTCAGTGTTGGTGTAGATGAGGAGGATATGTGTGTGTGTTTAGGTGATGGTGGGGTGTGTTAGTGAGATAAGATATTTTTTGATGATAGTGTTGAAAATGGTGGCTGAGTCTGCAATTTTGGAGTTTTCAGGTAGGGAGTTCCAGATTTTAGGCCCTTTAATGTATATTGAACGTTTGTATAGATTTAGCCGGACACATGGAATGCCATAGATATTTTTGTGTCTGGTATTGTGTCTATGGGTCCTGTCACAACTATCAAGAAAGCGTTTTAGTTCATCGTTAATATTGGAATTTATGGTTCTGTACATGTAGGTTGTACAGTAGTAAGTGTGGATGTTCTGAACAGTGAGTATATTTAGGTCTTCGAAGAGTGGGGGGGAGGGTGTTGCCTGGGATTGGATTGCGTGATAATTCTTACTGCAGCTTTTTGTTCAGTTAATATTGGTTTTAGGTGAGTTGTTGCTGTTGATCCCCAAGCACATATGGCATAGGTGACGTAGGGATAGATGAGTGAATATTATAGTGTGAGTAGGGCTGATTGCGATACATAGTAACGTATCTTGGAGAGGATCCCAACCGTTTTGGATACTTTTTTTGCTATGTGGTTGATATGGGTGCTGAAATTCAGGTTGCTCTCCAGGTGTAGGCCCAGGAATTTGCCCTCATTGTGTTTAGCAATAGGAGTGTTGTCAATCATTATGTTCATTTGTGCAACTCCTGTTCTGTTCCCAAACATAATGTAGAAGGTTTTGTCAATGTTAAGTGTAAGTTTGTTCGCTGTCATCCAGGTTGATATTTTTAGTAGCTCTTCATTAACAATGGTGTTGAGTGAGGGAAGATTTGGGTGGGAGATGACATAAGTCGTATCATCAGCAAAGAGAATCGGTTTCAGGTGTTGGGATTGGACAAATATATGAGTGGGAGGGGCTGGGTTTGATTGGTGTCGTGAGTACGGGAATAAATTCTTAGGTAGTGGTGGTTTTGATAAGGACCTGCCTTGTATGGGCCAGTAGGCCTTCTGCAGTGTTCCTCCATTCTTATGTTCTTATGTTCTTAGATCATTGATGTATAGGAGGAAGAGCAGGGGACCAAGGACACTTCCTTGTGGTACTCCAATACAAGTGGTCGTGTAGATGAAGTTGTGTCTTTAATGGTGACATATTGATACCTGTTAGTAAGATAAGATTTGAAATACATAAGAGCGTGGCCTCTTATACCTTAATGGTCAAGTTTTTGGAGTAGGATGCCGTGGTCTACTGTATCAAAAGCTTTCCTTAGGTCAATAAAGAGTCCTAGCGGATATTCCTCGTTTTCAAGTGCTGTGTAAAGTAGGTCCAGCATTTTTACAATTGCATCGTTTGTGCTTTTGTTTTTTCTAAAGCCAAAATGGCAGGGGTTGAGTGCGTTTTGTACTGAAATAAACGAATATAGTCTCTTGTGCACTAGTTTCTCAAAAATTTTAGATAGCAACGGTAAGTTCGAGATTGGCTTGTAGTTATTTACATCTGTGGGGTCACCACCTTTGTGAATTGGTGTAACCCTTGCTGTCTTGAGGGGTGCCGGGAAATTGCTAGTTTCTAGTGAATTGTTAAAAAGTAGTGAAATAGCAGGCGAAAGGACATGAGCCGCTCGCTTGTACAATAGCGGTGGGACTTGAGACAGATTCCCTGATTTATTCTTAAGTGACTTTATAATCATGGTGACTTCAGTGGGTTCGGTAGGTGCAAGATAGAAGGAGGTTGGGAAATTTCCATCTAAGTAATCACTTGCTTGGGCATTGGTACCTGGGATTTTACTGGCGAGATTTGATCCTATGGTTGAGAAGAAGTTATTCAACTTATTAGCTGTATCAATAAGCTGTAGTTGTGTTTTATTTGGTTTAGTCAGGACAATATCCCTAGTTTTTTTCAGTTTGTGGGTGCCCAGAAACTGAGTGTTTTCCAGGTCTTTTTTATATCTCTTCTTGTTTCGGTGAATCTGTTGGAATAGTACAATTGCTTGGTCTTTCTTATTAGTTTGGTGAGAACTGATGCATAGTAAGTTTATTCAGGTATTTACAGTTATTCTTTTACTTGTATCATGCACACATAAAAACAAACTAGACTTACTCTCGATAGCTGTGATATCCCCCAATATACACTTACACTCACCCAAGTGACTGTAAACATAAAATTTTGAATAGAGCTATTGCCTTACAAATCTTAAACTAGTCATAAGTTTGCCTGAGATACCCCAGTATAGGAGTTTTATTAGAAACTGTGTTTCATGCCAAGACAAAATCATTCTCATTGCTAAATTTAAAAACTGTAATGCAGTCACCTAGCTCTAATATCAATTTAGATTTAGATTTATTATTAGCCTGCCCGAAATGCCTAGCCATGCTAGGCATGATAGTGGCCCTCTTTGTATACCTGGAGTATTCTATAATATGTAAATCACACATTGTAACCAATATCCCATATGTAAAGACGGGAGATCACCATGCCCAGCCCTTCCCGTCAGGGAAGATGGCAGATCAGAGAGGCCTGGCTTCTCCCTACGAGCCCCGTGCGGGTGGGGAATGTGGCTAGGCCTTGGGACAGTTGGTCCCAACGATGAGGGGGTACTTGTTTCTCCTCCCATGGGAGACATAGGTCTCTCATACTCCCACGACAGAGAGCCGGAGCCGGGTCGCTATCTGGAAGAGACCCGGGCCGGGAGAATTCCCGGCGAATCAACACCTCCTCCTCCTCCATATGTAAACCCACAATGTAATCTTTACAGAGAAATAAACATTGTATTGTAATGTCGAAGTAAAGGTTATCCACCCCGTCGGGGATCGCAGGGATTGGAACCTAGAAAAAAAATTAATATAGAGTGGGTAACCTAAGTAATATATTTAACATCGTCTTGGTTTAAACATTATACCTGAATATAATACAAAAATAAATATTTTTTTTTCATTGCATTAAAATACATATTAATTATTATTAAAAATTTTTTAATAACAATGTATTTTTTTTTATTAATTTTAAAGCATTTACATAAAAGCTTTTGCTAAGCCAGATAAGGTTATAATTATTGTTTATAGTGAAAGAAATACTGAACATCTCAATTTTTTAGAGATTAAATATAAATTTTTTAAAGCACTATTTTAGTGTTTATTAATTAACTTTATTTTTTTTATTACTAAATTTTAACTCCGTGTTGGTTGCATGATCAGCTCTCACACTGAGGGACTGGTGAACCATCCTAGGCTCTGGGTAAGACGTTGGTCACGTTTCATTAAACCCAGCGGTAAGTAGTTTCCTGGGTGACACTTGTGGGTTCAACCTGGGTGACACTTGTGGGTTCAACCTGGGTGACACTTGTGGGTTCAACCTGGGTGACACTTGTGGGTTCAACCTGGGTGACACTTGTGGGTTCAACCTGGGTGACACTTGTGGGTTCAACCTGGGTGACACTTGTGGGTTCAACCTGGGTGACACTTGTGGGTTCAACCTGGGTGACACTTGTGGGTTCAACCTGGGTGACACTTGTGGGTTCAACCTGGGTGACACTTGTGGGTTCAACCTGGGTGACACTTGTGGGTTCAACCTGGGTGACACTTGTGGGTTCAACCTGGGTGACACTTGTGGGTTCAACCTGGGTGACACTTGTGGGTTCAACCTGGGTGACACTTGTGGGTTCAACCTGGGTGACACTTGTGGGTTCAACCTGGGTGACACTTGTGGGTTCAACCTGGGTGACACTTGTGGGTTCAACCTGGGTGACACTTGTGGGTTCAACCTGGGTGACACTTGTGGGTTCAACCTGGGTGACACTTGTGGGTTACACCTGGGTGACACTTGTGGGTTACACCTGGGTGACACTTGTGGGTTACACCTGGGTGACACTTGTGGGTTCAACCTGGGTGACACTTGTGGGTTCAACCTGGGTGACGCTTGTGGGTTTAACCTGGGTGACGCTTGTGGGTTTAAACTGGGTGACGCTTGTGGGTTCAACCTGGGTGACACTTGTGGGTTCAACCTGAGTGACGCTTGTGGGTTTAACCTTTGATGAACATTAAAGGACCCACAGGAAATAAAACCAACAGTCCTCTATGACTCGCGAGCTTTGGTGGATTATCCTGGGTGGCTACCCCTCTTGGTTTAGGGGAGGCTTGACGTGCGCAGCGCAAGCTTAACTCGCTGGCAGCACAACGGTACAAGAATCAATGTCGTACGACGTTCCTACAAGGAATTAGTCATTTATATCATGTATGGTGACACCGCGGCTAGCAACACGATTGCTCACATCCGTAATTTTTTTAGGATTTTTCAGTTTTTTTTTTTGGGGGGGGGTATTCCTTGTATATTATTCTTTCTAATGTAATAATTGACTATTTGGCATCATATGAGAGTGGATGAAGCTTATACGTAGACTTGCAGCCAATCAGGAACCGTCTGGGAACATTAGCTGACGTCAGCAGTAATTCCCGCTCGTGAGAGAGGCAGGAGAAAATACTTCAAAATAAGCTAATATCAACTCTACGGCTTATTTATTTATCAGAATTGATCTAATATGACATAACACTATAAATAACGTAGAAGCATGATATATACTTTAGATTAGATTTTGCCACCGAAGTGGCTAGTTTATTGTGCACCCCATATCCATCCTGTGGACGGTAGCGCAAGAGCATATGGATACACAAAAGGCCTAGGCACTAGGCCCCAAAGGGGTTAACAATTGTACATTTGGGTTCATATCTACATTTCAATTATCTGTTACAAGCAGGTATCTTATTTCATGAATAAGATATCTTGACATGTCACATAGGTTATTATATTGTCTATCTCTATATTCCTCAATAAGTGCACAATTAAGCACATAGTGTTCACGACAGTGACCATATGCCTGATCACATAATTTGCATTTAGTTTGATCATCATCTGTCTCCCAAACTGTCAGAAGTACCTGTAGCCAAGCCTAAGCCTGGCCACTACAACATCAGTCAGTCTGCTCACATTGCAAGTTGCTCCACAAACATGCCCATCTGTGCTCGCATTATCATGAGCACAGATAGGCACGTTCATGGAAATTAATTTGGATTTATATCTACAGTTCACTTATCTGTTACAAGCAAATTTAGGAAATTTGCTTAGAATAAGTGGTATCTTACCTTCACTAATAAGATATCTTGACATGTCACATAGGTTATTATACTGTCTATCTCTATATTCCTCAATAAGTGGACAATTCAGCACATAGTGTTCAAGACAGTGACCATATGCCTGATCACATAATTTGCATTTAGTTTGATCATCATCTGTGTATCTCCCAAACTGCCAGAAGTACTTGTAGCCAAGCCTAAGCCTGGCCACTACAACATCAGTCAGTCTGTTCACATTGCAAGTTGCTCCATAAACATACTTATCTACATTCATGTTATCATAGTGGGTTATAGAT
This sequence comes from Cherax destructor, assembly GCA_009830355.1. Lineage (NCBI taxonomy): Eukaryota > Metazoa > Arthropoda > Malacostraca > Decapoda > Parastacidae > Cherax > Cherax destructor. The sequence continues at coordinate 9,694 of WNWK01011107.1, read as the reverse complement.
CTACTCAGGCTTCTAACTGCATTCCTATAGCTATCATTTTCATTATTTATTTCTCTCCTAATATTATTCCTAATGCTAGACACAGATATACCAAAGTTATATTCTACATTCTCCTTATGGGTGCTCTTCTTGGCTAACATATCAACTTTATCATGAAGGAGTAATCCAATGTGTGACGGAATCCATAGCAAATGTACTTTAATTCCTTTGTCCCGGATTTTTGAGTATCTATACCTGGCTTCTCCAATGAGCATGCTGTTAGAGTCATTATAGGAGTCGAAAAGTCGGTGCACTTAAAATTATTTCCCCTTATTTTTATAACGTGTTCTTTGGTCCTGAGTAAAAGAAAACTAAGTTTTGGAGAGGTTAACTACACTAGATTACTAGTGAAGTAAGGAAAACACTGAAACGAACTCAATTTTCTCGGGAAAACAAAATTCCGAGACGGTGGGCTGGCCGGCGTTCGAGGACAATATCTCGGCAGTAAGTTACACTGGTCTGCATGATTTTTGTATTGACTCTATGGTATCTTTTTCGGTATATATATATGGAAAATAGAGCTAGTGAAAATATCAAACTGGATGACGGCTAATAAACTTACACTTAACACTGACAAATCCTTCTATATTATGTTTGGTAACAGAGCAGGTGTTGCACAACTGATTATGATTGACAACACTCTTATTGCTAGACATAATGAGGGCAAATTCCTGGGCCTACACCTCGACAGCAACCTGAAATTCAGCACCTATATCCAACACATAAAAAAAAAAGTATCCAAAACGGTTGGGATCCTCTCTAAGAAACGTTACTACGTACCACAATCAGCCCTACTCACACTATACTATTCACTCACCTATCCCTACCTCACCTATGCCATTTGTGCCTGGAGATCAACAGCAGCAACATACCTAAAGCCAATAATAACCCAACAAAAAGCCGCAGTAAATTATCACGCAATCCAAATAGTAGACTACACCCCCCCACTCTTCAAAGACCTAAACTTACTCACTGTTTAGAACATCCACACTTACTACTCTGCAATCTACATCTACAGAACCATAAATTCCAATATAAACCCTGAACTAAAACACTTTCTTGATAGTTGTGACAGGACCCATAGGCACAATACCAGACACAAATATCTCTGATATTCCCCGTGTCTGGCTAAATCTATACAAAAATTCAGTGTACATAAAAGGGCCTAAAATCTGGAACTCCCTGCCTGAAAACTCTAGAACTGCAGACTCAACCACCATTTTCAAAACTTCTGTTAAAAAACATCTTATCTCTCTAACACCCCACCGTCAGCTAACTACATTAAAACCACCTATTCTCTTACTATTCTCTTCCAAAACAAAATACTTACTCTCGATATCTGTGATCCCCCTAATTTACACTTACACACTCAAATGACCGTAAACATAAAATCCCGAATATATCTATTGCCTATTAAATCTTAAGGTAGTCCTAAGTTTGCCTGAGATACTCCAATATAGGAGCTTTAATAGAAACTATGTATCATGCCAAGACAAAACCATTCTCATTACTAAATTTACAAATTGTTATATTCTTAAAATGTTCTAAACTACCTCACTATTGTAAATCTATTTAATCACTACAATTACCTAACTTTAATAACAGTATGATCCATAACCTGTGTCAATATAGAGCAAGAATTAGTATTAATCTACCCGAAATGCCTAGGCATGCTAGGGGCCTTCTTTGTAATTAATATTTTATAATATGTTAACCCCACATTGTAATCTTTACTGAGAAATAAACATTTCAATTTCAATTATAATTTTATGGCAAATACATGATTATTAAATGAGTACAACACATATACAACACTTTAGCTTCACCTTCATTGTCAAGGCTGAGGGACTGACCACCTCAAAGCTACCATTACAAGGCTGAGGGACTGATCATCTCGTTTTTACCTTTCCACTGCTGCTGCTGTCTCCAATATTTGTCACCTCAATACTCGACTAACGGAGCCTGCAGAACAGGCGAAATATTTCGACACTAAAGATATCTAAGCATTGAACATGTGTCTCACCCATCTACTTATTGGTATTATATTCCATTATTATAATATATGATTATTAAAAGGTATAAAATCTAAGCCCCTCAAGGGAGGTTCCTTGATGCTGGTGAGGGCTCTTGATCTAGGGAATTGGATCCGTGCTCCAGTTCCCTGAATTGAGCCTGAATACCTTCCATCCCCCCCAAAAAAAAAACGCTGCATAATCCCTACGGTTTTAGCGCTCCCCCATAAAATTTAAGGTGGGTATTAGGGCATCAATGTGTGGTACAGAAGGAATTTAACAGATAAAGGGAAATTTGCTTGAACTCTCTGGTTTTGTATCAGAGAAGAGGAGAATGTATTCCATGAGCCACAGTGTTCCGTTTTTGCAAATATTTATTTGGTCGACGAGGGTAGAACACACTTTCAGTCACTCTGGGTGTCAGCAATGTGTGTTTGGTTGGAAATACTCATTTTCGTCCTTAAAAGAAAATTTTACAGTGTGTGTTTGAAGATTTTATCCTAAACCTTCTCTCAAGCGAGGGTCCTTGATGATGGTGAGAGGTTCTTGATTTTTTAGGAATTAAAACATTATGCCCTTCCCTTGCATTAAACCTGGTTACTTCCCATTCCCCAAGCACTGCATGACCCCTGTGACTCAGCACTCCCAATGAGTGTAATAAATATAATATAATATGATGTGGGGTTACTGAAGTATAATTCAGAGAGCTGAGAAGTTGTTGAGGTGGTTTGAGTATTTAGAGAGAAGCAGTAGGATGACTAAGTGGGTGTATTATTCTAGGGTGAAGGACCCCTCATGGGAGGTTCCTTGACGCTGGTGAGGGCTTTGATCTAGGGAATTGGATCTGTGCTCCAGTTCCCTGAATAAAGCCTGAATACCTTCCATCCCCTCCCTATAAGCGGTGTATAATCCCTACGGGTTTAGCGCTCACCCATGATTATATAATCCAGGGTGAAAGGAAGGACAGGTATGGGTCATCTCAGAATGGGTTGGAGTGTTAGAGGCTTGAACACCAACAGGCTTGTGCGAGCGTGTTTGATCAGAGTGAGTAGAGGTAAGTGAGTGTAAGGAAGTCATTAGACTGGTTAGGTGTATGACCCTTGTGGGTTTAGTGTTTAGTTTTGATGGTAACAATAATAATAATAATAGACTGGTTAGGTTGCCAGTCATGCGTATATCTTCACGAGACTCGTTACAGACGCATGTCTTTTGTGCATACCAGCATAATGATGGGCTTTCTGCATACACAACTAAATGTCACCCATCTCTGTATAAACATTGTATCGGCTAAAAAATAAAATTGTTTTTTTATTAATAAACCTTTCCCACTGAGGCGGGTGCCCCAAAGTACGCTGTGAAGAGTCGGGGCCTGGAGTTTGGCTCGGCCCCTGCAAAAAATTATTACACACATCACACCACCCCCAAAAAGGCTCATCCCCTGGGCGCACATCACAAATAACTGCTGCAGCATACGGGCCCTAGAATCCAAAGAACGCATTTCGCATCTTAAAAAAGTCGTTCAAACCCCTTACACTGTGTCTTAGGCCCATCTAAAATCCACACCATTTGGAAACCCCACACCTAGCCAAACATAAAGCTAGAAAAAGGAAGGTTTGCAACACTAACCCCGGGCTAAGGTTTTCCTCGGGGAGAGGTTAAGGAAATCGACCTGACAATTGGAAAGGAGTGAGAGGGGACTATAACGACATAAAAATACTGAGGGGAATTGACAAGGTGGACAGAGACAAATGTTCCAGAAAAGGGGACACAAACAAGGGGGCACAGCTGGAAGTTGAAGACTCAGATGAATCACAGGGATTTTAAAAGGAATTTTCTTCGTCACAGAGGGGTCAGGAAGGGGAATAGCTTGGGGCGATTAGTGGGGGCAGGATCCATTCTGCTTTGAAGAGGTATATAATGAAGGAAAAGAAGCCCCATGCGCCAGTGAAGGGGCGGGAGGCTATGAATCGACCCTAAACCCACAACAGGTATAATACACACACATACACAAAATTGCAACACCCTGTTCTTTATTTACAGTGTCAAAGTCGGGGTTTTTTTTTCCCAGAATGGTCTGAAAAACCACTTGGAAAAAATACGTATCTTCTTTTGGTGATTTTCTCTAATTCTTAATTTATCACCCCTTTTTAAAAAGGGGGAATTCAAGAAACTCACTAAGTTTCAGTATGTAAAAATAATCCAGTGGTAAACTATTCGGGAAAATATCGGGAAATGTGTTGTATGTGTGTATATTGTGTGTGTATGTCTCAAAGCTTCTCTCTCCTGGGGGGGGGGTTTTTTGTATCATTTTTTGAGCCTATTGGGGCGGTCTCTGTGACCTCGGGTCCCGCATCGTGAAATTTTTTTTTTCCTGTCATGGGGGACTAAGGATTAAATACTTTGGAAGAGCTAAGGGAGCGTTACCCGTCCAACCGGATATTTTTTTGCGATTCTGCGTGATGTCGGGAGTGGACCTTTCCCCGTTATGGGGAATTCCTAAAGGGCGGCTGTTTTGAGTTTGCGTTTCGGCGTTCATGGATCGTGATCGTTTCAGGACAAAAAAGGTTTGGTATTTATAGCCAGGTATTGTCCATGATGTGTCAGCCACCTACAAGTGGTGAAGCTGAAGAATGTGCCGGGGGGGAAATGTGACATTACTAAACCATGCAGAAATATGGCATTGTTCATGCAAATTTTGGAGGTGGCGGGGGGCCCCTATGGGGATGTTGGAGGGGCGTTTTCCCTCAAGATGCTTACGTCGGGAGCCCCCTTCTTTGAAAAGCGGGTTTTTCGCACCAGTGTATTTCCTTGGGCGTTGGGCCTGTCGGTTATGGGGACCAAAAAGGACCCTGGGGGCGGACTTAATGAAGGAAGGCAAGTGGGGGCGAGGTGTGGGCGGGGCGGGGCCCCAAGGGGGTTTTAAACAATTCACAGAAGCCCGTGGGGAATGGGGCAGGAGGGCATGGGGTCAGTCGTGGAGGAGTGGAGCAGGGGGAAGGGGCAGATGGGAGGCGGGTTGTGTCTGTGGCTTTGAAAACATACCCCGGGCTTTTGCATCATCAGGGGCATGGGGGGGGCGGGGTTTTGAGACACGAGTTCATACGGGGAAAAATTGTGATAAAAAGTTTCTGTTTTGGAGGAGATGATTTCAAAATATCAAAATAAATTTTGTTGAGAATGATATGTGTGGGGAAGTGAAAAAGTTCAGGTATCTGTGGTAGTAGCAGGGGTTCAGGGAAGAAAAATGGGTTGGTTGAGGAAAAGGGGTCGGGAAAAGGGCCCGGGGGGGGAGTCTGAGGATGCTTGTTGACAGCTCAAAAGGCCGGAAAAATTTGGGGCAAAAATTTGGGGAAGGGGGTGGTCAAAGGGTACTGGGGTGCTAGGAAAGTAAGGAGGATGGGAGGGGTAGGGGGGGAAGGAGGGGGAAAGGACATATGATAATGGAAAAGAGAGTACTGAACCCAAAAGGGAAAAACCCCCAGTCTTCCTTTAGGTTGTAACTTTTAAAGAAAAAGGCCCTCGGGAATGGGTGCGTAAATGGGGGGAAAATAACTTTGCGGGGGTGGAAATTTGATGTTTTTTTTTGTCAAGAGCATAATTATGGGAAAGGGGAATGACTAGAAATAAAGGGTATAGGATTTTTGCGTTGATACGGGCTTTTAAAAGGTGTTGGTGGGAGTCAGTGGATGCCCATTCCTTTGAGTCTTGGGAGGATGGTGGTAGAATAGTTAGAGTAACGGGGTTGGGGTGGAGTACAGGTGACTGGGTATTTTGCCGCTATAAGCAATGGGAACTAAAGGATGATTTTGTAAACAATGAGTTCTTTGCTTGGGGGTTTCCTAAATTTATAATTGTGGGTTTGGGAAGTGGATTCGGATTAGGACGTCGACCACGGGGGGGAGGTGTGTGTTGGGGTCGTTGGGGGGGTGTGGGGGGGGCAGTGGGAGTGGTGGGGCGGGGTGGGGGGGAAAATGGGTGGAATATACCTTTGGGGGGAAAAATTATGCACGACTGGACAGAATATATGTAAAAAGGGCGGTGGATTTGGAGGGTGGAATTTTGGATGTGGTTTTTTCGGTCAGGGGAAGTTTTTTGAAGGGGGGGGGGCGGGCGTGAGTTTTATGGGGTGTGAAATTGAATAGGGTTTTGGAAGAGGGAAGGGGGGGCTGGATGTTCGAAGAGTGGTGGGGGGGGGTGTGGAAGGAGGGTGGGGGTGTCAAATGGGTTGTCAGAGGTGGATGGAGGGGAAAAAAGGGAAAAAGGAAGTTTTATGGGTGGGTCGGAGGAATGGGGGTGGGGTTTGGGGATAGAAAAAATTTGGAGGGGGGTTGTGATTGTCAGGGGGGATTGGGGGGAAACGGGAGAATTGGGTGAGGGGGATTTACGGATTTAAAAGGCGTTTCATTTACGGGTTAGGGGTGGGATGGAGGTTTTAGGGGGAAAAAAGGCTTCAAGGTGGGTTTTTAAAAGAACTAGGGGGGGATTTTTTCGTCTTTGAAAGTGGAGGGGGGGATGGGTACCAGGAGGAGGTTTTGGCGAGGAGGGCATGGGGGGCGCGGAAGGATGGGTTTTGTGTTTACAGGGAAAGGAAAGTTAAAAGGTGAAAAACAAGGGTTTTGCAGGGCATAGGGAGATTCTTGGTGGAGGGGGGGAAGTGCGGGGGAGGATTTTAGGGGGAGGTTTGGGAAGCATCGGGGTTTAGTTGGGGAATCACCTGGGGTGATGGGTTGCGGGATTTTCGTAACTCATTGGAGGTTTTAAAAAGGTTTCGTGAGGGTTTTTTAATGGGGTTTAGGGGGATGGGTTTTATGGGGTCAATGGGGGTGGGGGAGTAGTATTAGTGGGGAGGGGGAAATTTTCCCGAGGGCTTAAGTGATTAAGGGGTCTGGCTTTGGACGGGGATTACAAAAAATTTCAAAAAATTTTGGAAAAAGGGTCAAAGGGTTTGGTGGGGTTTTTCAGAGTCAATTTGGGGGTTGGGAAGGAAATTTTCAGGGCATGGCGGGTAAAAATTTATTGAAGAAAATGAAGGGGGGTTGGGGTTTGGGTTGGCAGAGAAACATATGACAGGGTTGATAAAAATTTTTTAGCAATATTGGAGGCAGGGTTTTGGGGAAGGGGGGGGTAAAGGGGGGTGGCATTTATCAGGGGGTTTTTTAGTCGTTTGGGAAGGTGGGGAAAGGGGAGTGGGAAAGCAAAGGGTCCGGCAGGGTTGTCCCCCGCGCAGATCCTTCCCCCCAGGACCCTTTTTGATTTGGGAGAGGGGGGGTTGAGGGGGGGGGTCTGAGAAAGGGGGGTGGGGGTCTTTGTTATGTTGTGACACCACGGTTTTTAGGAAAAAGGGTGGTTTGGGAAGTTGAATGATTTGAAGAACGTTTTGGGGGAACGGGATAGGGGTTTAAAAGGGAAGTCTAATTTTTGGAGGGGAAGTTGGTCTGGGGGGCGTTGGGGTTGCGGAGGTTGGTTTTAGAAATGATTAGATATGGGGGTATTTTAGTCAGATAGGGAGTGGCCGGAGGGAATTAAAGGGCGGTGGGGGATGCGGCAATTGGAAGGATGAGGGGCGGGGAGTGGGAGAATGACATTTGCAAAAAAGTTTTTTTAAATTTTTGGGGTATACAATATGGGTTTTGGGCAGTGGTATATCCCTCTTGGAGTGGATTTTAACTTTGTTGTAATGTTTTAAGGGTTTGTTGGGGGGATGGGGGACATGGCTGGGAGGGAGTGGCTAAAACGGGTGGGTGGGATAGGGTTGATACCTTGAGGTGAGTTCAAGTGTGTTTTGAGCATGATTTGTGCGAGAGGGGAAAGAAGAGTGGGGGTTATAATGAAGGAAGTGGGAGGGGGTGAAGGGGAAAAATATTGGTATGTGGGAATTTACGAGTTAATGGTGATGAAAGAGCCGGGGGGGTAAGTTTTGGGTTGGATAGGTTGGGCTTGGAGGAGGGAGGGAGGGGTTTTCCCGGGTTCGGGAAAATGGAGGTGGTTTACTAAAAATTACATCCTGGGTGGGGAAGGGAGGGTATAGGTTTTGCAGGGTTTTTGGGTTCTAGGCTCAAATTTTACGTCGGGGTTTACCCGATGGGGTTTCGGAGGTGTGGCAGCTAAACGGCTTTTGTCGTTTATTTTGTGATGGTTAGGGGGTGAAAAATGGTTTGGGGGTTTGACAGGTGGAAAAAAGGGAAGGGTTTTTCAAAGGGGTGGTTTGGACCTGGGGCATTTTGGACACTCCAGGGTTTCTTATTTTGGGATTTATTATTTTATATTTTTAGTTTTGGGGAAAAGGAGGAGGGGACTTTGGGGGATTGGGGCGGCTTTTTTTAGGACTAAGGAGGAAAGGGGAATTTATGGGAGGGGTGGATAGGGCTTTCCCGCCTTTCGGAAATGACAGTGCATGGGGTTTAAAGGGGGGTGGGGGGGGGAGGGGAGTGGGAAGGGGGGGGATGGGGAGGGGTGGGGAACAGGGATGGGAAAATGTGGAATGTGAGATGTAGGGAAGGGGGGTTGGTGGGGTTTTTAGGTGGAAGGGCCCTTAGGTGGGAGGGGGTAATCAGTGGGAAGAGGCTGGGGGGATTTGTCTTCAAAAATCTCTGAAATTAGAACCTTTTCGAAGGTTGGTTCTATTTGGGAAAAAAACTAAAAGGTTTATAATCATTGATTTCATATATTTTGGGCCTTCTGTGAAGGGCATTTTGGGAAGTTTTTTTTTTATTTTGTTTTTCTTTTTTTGTGTTGAAAAGGCAGAATCATTATATAAGAAATATGTAAATTTGTGTGTTCGTGTTCATGTTATGTTTTCTTGTTTGAGGGTTTGTCCCAAGGGGGATCATTGGGTATATGGGTATTCTTTATAAAATTATATCTCTTCTTGTCTATATTTTGTTATATCATTTTTTGTGATAGATCAAGTATACTAAAAGGGGTTAATATATGGGGGTTTGGGAGTTTAAAATTTTTGGGAATGGACGGTATTGGTTGTCATATATATTGTGTATAATTAACCCATGTTTTGGGGGGTATATATTTTTTTATATACTTTTTCATGGGGAAAATGTATTAATATGTATTCATTCCTTTGTGGTCATTGTTTTTTGGTTTTATGTTTTGTCTTTGGGATAACAATGCGTAACGATCTTGGAGGGGTCTTCAAGATGAGATTTTGTTTTTCTGGGGGCCTTAAGCTTCCCTAGAACTTTTTTTTTTTTTCGTCTGTTATGCGAAGGGAAACCCTGATGTGATTAATAATATTTGGGATAAGCATTTGGTGTGGGGAAATTGGGTTGTATTGTTTGGTTTTGGGGAAAATTTTTATTAAAGTAATATCTTTCAGATGTTTGTATACGCAGATTTCAATAAAAAAAAAAAAAATAAAAAAAAATTGTTACATTTCGTTGCTGCCCTGCTGTATTTTAGTACGCAAATAATTGCTTAATCAGAACACAAACATCGTGGCATGCTCTAAGACGACAAAAAATAAAAAACTCTTTTTAGACCTGAAAGAGGGAAAAAGGGGGGGCCTTGATGCTGGTGAAGGGTTCTTAATCCCAGGGAAAAGTGTACTTTTCCCTCAATCAAAACATTTTTTTCCCATTCCCCAGGCGCTTATGATCCCCCTTTGGGGTTTTGGGATTTCCCTTTTGATT